>CABHPH010160898.1:0-40228 GCA_902168325.1 Peromyscus nudipes
AAGTGCCTTAGTTTCCTCATCCTATGTTGCTGTTTACTTCCTTTAGCGCTTCACACAGAGTAAATGACAAAAGCGTTAGTTACTTTTACCTGGCCTGACACTTGTAACTATTTGTAACTAGCCCAGAGTCCTTCATAACATGCTCGGTGTGCAAATGAGGCCATCAGTAGTCAGAGAGATGAAATAGACCCATGAGGTTGCATTGCTAACAAATTGCAGCACCCTAGTTCTGGTTCTCCTTTGCCCCGTGTAGTATTGCCAGTTTGTGCCACAAATTCTTTTCCCAGATTCCCTAGGGAGTCAGAGGATATTGGAAAGTGGCTCAGTATCCATTATAAGTTGGATTTTTACATCTTGATATTCATTTCTTTTTTTGGCCTGGCTATATTGCTTTTGGTAAAGGCTTCCAGGATATCTTTCTTTAGGTAGTGAGTTTGTGGTAGACTCCAAACTCATATGACCAAAGTCCTCTGAGACTGGTTGTCTATTAGGAAGTCTACAGTAATGGAGAGATGTTCTGAACTCCCTGTTAGATGACATTTTCTAGAACTTTTTGTAGCCTGGAAGACATGAGGATGAGATTCCTCCTCCTAGAGAAAAATATTAAACAAGAAACAAGGCAGAAATGCTTTATTATATGAATTAATTATTTTGTGACAAATGCAACTGGTGCCTGAGCCTGACTGGCTACACAACCTAGAGGAAAGCGTGGGGTCCCCTGGGGTTGGTGTTCCAGGTGTGCTGTCTGGATCTTCCTTAACTCTGAATAATGTGCACTTTGTGGAATTCAAAGATATGCCTCTGTTGTAAGATTTCTAACCCAGTCCTTGTTCAGCTTCTTCGTCAGCATTGACTGAACACACACTGTGTGTTATTTATTATTTATTTTACTAAAACGACTCTAGATTCTTTTTAAAAATCTCTATTTTTTTGGAATTGTGTGTGTGTGTGTGTGTGTGTGTGTGTGTGTGTGTGTATTTATGCACATGAGTGTCATTGCTCCTGGAGGCCAGAAGAAGGCATTAGATCCTCTGGGAATGGAGCTACAGGTGCTTGTGTGCTGTAGGATGTAAGTTCTGGGAACCGGAGTAGAGTCCTCTGCAATAGCAGTACACTCTTAATCACTGGCCGGGCGGTGGTGGCGCACACCTTTAATCCCAGCACTCGGGAGGCAGAGGCAGGCAGATCTTTGTGAGTTCAAGGCCAGCCTGGTCTACAGAGCGAGATCCAGGAAAGGCGCAAAGCTACACAGAGAAACCCTGTCTTGAAAAACCAAAAAGAAAAAAAAAAAGACTCTTAATCACTGACCCATTTCTGCAGCCCCTTATTCCTTAGATGCTTCTCACTCCTGACTTCAGTAGCACAGTAGGATGCAGCTCATGGTCCTTTACACATCAACTCAATCATATCGAATCCATCTCATTTGTTCATTTTACAGCCACCTTTCAAAACACTAATTTTGAGTAAACAAGGGGCTTGTAGATGATATAACTATGATCTCTTTCTATTTCAAGGATGGATATGCTTGTAATCAGATTTTAAGTCCATTGTTTACTTGATGTGGCATCTCAAAAAAGCTACATATCTTTTCTAGGACACTTCTCTTTGTGTTAATTTTATATCGCTTACATTATAGGTCTGAAACATTGGAGACTGGATATGCAAAATTTGAAGCCCAATGCTTAGGGCATAAAGACAGTACTGAAGGGCTGACATTGCTGTTATATTTTCAGGTATAATTTTGGTTCTTGGACAAAGAAAATCCTATGTTCCCTTGAACAGCAGATCATAGTAGTCACAGGTTGAATAAAAATTTTTTTCTGTGTATTTTGGAAATCTTCCTCATGATGTGTAATTCAGATTTTTTAATAGTGTGGATGTAGGAATAGAATTTTGATTTATCATTGTATATTTTTGTGAGTCCATAATAGAATGGACCATAAATGAACTAAATATGAGGACTACATAGAAGAGAGTTTATCATCTATTGAGACTCTGTGGAGACTCAGTCTCTTTCCCATTATATCACTCTGAGAGTCATGATATTTTCCCTGGTGACAGACACCCAGGTCACATATGTATACCAGGACACATGTAAGCCTCTGTACCATTCTTTAGCAGGAAAATAAGTCAGGGCTGTGATAATTACACATCCAAAGTGAAGTCCTTTAATGATCTTCAGTCAATTAATATTTAATATCTGGAAGTAGTGACTAGCAGATTATTCTGATGACAAGCTGACCCTCTAGTTCTGCTGTTTGAACACATGGATGAGTTTGGCATTTATTTAGAAACAAAATCAAACCCTTTCAAATGATGAATCTGCTGGAAATAAGCTTCTTGGAGAAATCACTGACATACTAGCCAGTGTTGCCTGCAGAGAACAATGTGTTAACTAATGTTTCTCCTTGGTTATGGGCAGGAAAATGAATGAATAACAACAGAGAAATCAGCATCGGCCACCCTTCTTATTTATCTGGGTTCTGAGCTGTGGCTTCTACCACAGGAAAGATATACCACCCAGCATAAAGGCTGTGGATCGGCTTTTGTCTCTCATTTGACATTGGTGATTAAAATTCATTGTGAGCAATGGAAATGAAAACAAAAATCTATTAGGAAATACAAATGTCTGTATCTCCATCCCAGAATTCATGAGTGCCCGCATACATCAAACAATTTTATTCACCCCATTTCCCCATAGCAGGAAAATGCATGGTTCTGTGAGTCTTCACATTGTTTTGATTAAACCCTCACGTTGTGATTTGGCTGTACTCTTTCTCTGCCTTTTCTATCGAAAACGTGTTTGATCATGAAATAAATAAGCAGAGTTCTTGTTCTGTGCCAGGCATGGGGTTAAATGCTAGGGAGACTTCAGAGCACAATAGACACAAGCCCCTCCCTTCATGGAAACAGACTTCAGTAACAAAGCAAAAACATTCAATAAATTATATAGTATTTATTTTTGGTGGCTGAGTTGTTAAAAAAATAAAATATTTAGGTAAACAGAGAAACCTCTAGAATGCTGTGGTGAGCTTGGTCAGCACTGCTTACAGAATTAAATAGTGTTAGTAGAAAAATTTTATTTGAGCAAGGGCTATTTAGGTTGGGGATATTATTTAAGGAAAGTGAATAACCACTTGGGAAATTAGGGGACAAATATCCCAAGAAAAGCACGTGATGGAGGAGAGATTTAGTCCCTGCAAACTGGTACTTTTTTCCCCATAGTAGTGTTGAGGGTGCCTCACTAGCTGGGCTCAGCTGACTCACTACAGCTGTGACCACTGAGTCAGTCCTTGGCACCAGGGTGTGAGAATAAGTGTAAGTAAGAGGGGCCAGTTTTAAGGCACTCCTGAGAATGAGAACATGTTGGAAATTGCATGACTTAATCTGATAAGAGATAGGTCTAGTCCTGTTGTGCTTATAAGGACATTGTAGAACTGAGTAAGAGTTAGCATTGTACATACTTAAGCTCATCTCAGGGGTGTGCTTTTGACACAGACTCAAGATCAGCCCAAGAAACTCCCTTCTCCAAAATGACACAGCCTATAAGAAATTGTGTGTACCTCTTCCAGCTCTAGCATAACATGAAACATGCTCACTCTGGGTGATAAGCATGGTAGAGACTTGGGTCTCCTTTTTACCATGACCTTGAGTTCTTTGGGGTTTTCCTCTACCATTGGGTATCAGTTTCTGTCCTTAGACACTAAAAGATATGCAACGCATAAAAGTGTGTGGGACCATGGCAGGTATTAGCACAGGGATCATTGGAACTATGCTGTGCTGAGCCAGCCCCACCCTCCACTGACCCTGGGTTGCCTGGTCCTGCCCCTGACTGGATATTGTAGCTGGAGAGCTGGCCCTACCCCTCAGGGGAGAGCTCGCCCCCACGCTTGAGAAAGATGGTCCCACCCTTCACCATAAGCATGCACCTCACCTGGGAAACACACTAGAGCTGACCTTGTGGTCCGGGACACAGGTGAGCCAACCCTGAAGGTATGAGAGCAGGAGAGCTGACCCCATCCACCCTCATCTGCCATTTGGTGACATGGGTGAGAGAAAGATGCCACCCCCTTACCCATTACCACCTGCAGTAAGTGAGAAAGCTGGCCCTGGGGTCATGAGAGTGAGAGAAAGAGTCCTGCCCCTCACCAGCTACATCACACAGGAGAGCAGGCCCTGTACCCCTGCCCCAGGTAGTGCACTAGAGCTGACCCTATTGTCAGGGTCAAAGGTAAGCCAGCCCTGAGGGTGTGAGAGAATGAGAGTTGACCTCACCACCCCTTCAGATTCCCCCTACAGCAATCAGGACAGAGAGCCCTGCGTCTTGCCAGGGCAAAACAGTAGAGCTGGCCCTGTCGATATGAGTAAGGGGGACCTGGATCTGAGGGCCACAGAGTAGAAGAACTGTCCTGGCTCCTTGCTGTAGGCTGCATTGGGTGAACTAGCCTAGGCAGTGCTGGAGAGCTCATCTGGGTAGTGACAATGAAGAAAAGCTAGGGAGCTGACCAAGCAACCTATTACCCAAGCACAGAACCAGGGCTATGAGGTAGCCACTCCAACATCTATCGAATCTATGAACTGTTGGAGCATATGAAGGGGATAAACCTACAGATCTAAAACAGCAGGATCTCCATGACACAGGACAACTGGATATCCAAGAGGAGCCCCAGTGAAAGCACATTATTGGTGTTGTAGCAGAAAGCAGAGACCTTGAGCCAGAACAAGGACTTGTGGTTATGAACACTTGCAAATAACAATGATCAGACTGAAGGGTAAACTGTGTGTCTCAACCAGCCACGCTGCAGCTTCCACAACAAGATTCATCTTGTTTGTTTGTTTTGGGTTTTGGTTTTATTTTTGTTTGGTTTGGTTTTTGGTTTTTCTTTTAAATTTGATTTTGTTTTTCTAGGGGGATGGATATAAGGACAGAGGGGACAGGGAGATAAGTGGGATAGAAATGCATGGTGTGAAAACCTACAAAGAATCAGTAAAAGTAAAACAAGCAAACAAAAACGTCTAGGAGCTTGGTTGCTTCCTGTGTACCAGTTAACATCCAAAGCATTAGACCCACATGCCCAAGCTTTCAAGGACTGTGCAAGATGAGGCAGCCTTGTTTACTACAGCCTTAAATGCAAAGGACAGGGGCCTGTCATATGCTAAGCTTCTCAGGTCAAAGAACTACAACAAGACACCCACATATTCTGAAGCAGCTATGAAGAGATCCCCATTCTAGTGGAAGAATATGTAATAATCACACAAGAATGTTGATAAAGAGTCACCTGCAGACATCTTTGTTAGACCTGACACCTCCTGCCAGCAACTACTATTACCTGTGGGTGGGAGACAATTTTTCATATGAAAATGGCTGTTCAATCTCTTACATCATCATTTCAAGTTTGAAATTGGATAGCAGGCAGCACTATTAGATGGTGACAATGACCAATGCAGAGTAAATCTCTTCAGAAAATTTCAAGGCAGAAGCTGCATGGCTAATGGTATCCTATAGACCATGCAACATTACCACAGAAAAAAGCCAATTTATTAAATGTGGTTTCAATACTCAGGACTGGCGCTGAATAGATGGTTCTGTTAACCCTCCCTTCCTTCCTCATTGCTGGCATGTGTACATTTATCCTTATTATGGGTAGGCTAGAAACCCTTGGCCTGAAGTCTGTCTCTGCAGACTCATGCAAAGAGACATTTCCAGGCTCCTACATTCCCTTTTGATTTGCTTGTTATGCAAGTCCAGAGATCAGCCTGAGTCTCCTTAACATTTCATTGAAACGCTGAGCTCAATTTTAGATTTTTCTAGATAAAATAATTTTTTCCTTGAGTAAACTCTGGAGAATTTCAGGGATGACTGTTTGGAGCCTGCCAGAATGCTAGGAAAAAATGTGGGGAAAAAACCTGGTCTGGCTGTTATTTTATTTTTTCTTTGCCTAATGCAAAATAAAAAAAAAGTGCTTTTGGGGCAATTTCCCCTCAAAACCTGTTTCAGTCTTTCATGAGGTTAATCAGTGGATAATTCAGAAAGGAAAAAACAGAAAATGTTGATGTAGTCATCCTGTGAATTTTGCATAATATGTTCTTCCAAACAGAATAGTATTCCCACATTGTCTATGAGTGTTGAGCAAGGATGTTCTCACACACAGGTAGGCCCTACCTTCTTTTCTCCCTCCTGCCTCCCTCCCTCCCTGCCTGCCTCCCTCCCTCCTTCCCTCTCTCCCTTCCAAGAGTGAGGCTCCTAGAAGAGTGTTTGACTCATATTCAACGATCAGTAAACACTAGGTGAAAGATAGTAAAACTGTCTTTCTGCTCAAGTGCCAGATAGAGACTAATAATTTGCATGTATACTTTATTGCATGCATACAGTAATTGTATAATGTGTATGAAGCAATGAAAGGCATTTTTGTAAAAGGCATCTGAAATGAGTGCAATCAAGATGATCCGATGACTACAGAGAGCTTGCCCGGTCTCAGATATTCTCTTCTTATTGCATGTCTGATTTTCCAGATTGTGATGGCTGTAAATGTTAGCCCCGATAGGGCAAGGAGTGAGATCACAGTCTGGATTTGGTCACAACTGGCTCCTAACACACATCACCAATCACATCTTTTAAATCTTCTCCCCATTGATTTCTCTCATTGCACTCAACACCCTACACATAATATAAGCTCGATAAAGTGTTGTCAGATAGATGAACGGATTCTTTAAGAAGGCATTGTTTCAGTTGTTTAAATTAAACAGATTTCTACAGCAATTGAGAAGTAAAGGAGCCTTACCCTGGAACCCTGGAACACTATGGAGAGTCTGTTTCAGAAATGAAACAAGTTTTCTAAGAATTTGAAATTATTTCCTCGGGACATTGGCACCTTTTTTATTGGATCTATTTATTACTGGTAAATGTGGTTTCATGAGTCCTTCTGGACGGAAGATTTGTTCCCCGGTTAGTGTAAGGAAGTTAACGTACTGTTAAGTGCTGTGCATAGTGATAGAAGTCTATTAATAATACATATGTGGAGTTTGGCTAGCAAAGCCATCTGCTGAGAAGCAGAGAGCCTTGCACTTCAGAGTAGCTTTCCATAATCAATAGCCCACTCTATCCAATAAAAAATTACTAGAGCATAAAATGTATAAAGGCTTGACCAGTTCCCTTATGCTGATGGTCTGTTTGACCAAAAAAAAAAAAAAAAGACAAGTTAATTCTTTTCCAAGTGTATTTACAATTTCCAAAGGACAACAGACATTATCATAAATTAGTCACGCTGCAGAGCCCTGATTTTTAATACACGCACACATTAATTTGAATACCTTTCACTGGGGTTTCAGTTCCAGGAGTGTTTGCAAATCTATATGTGCTCAATCAAAACATGACCATTAGCTAATGCAATTATTCTATCAATCTGTCATCATCAAATCACTTAAGATTCTATCCCATGTTCTTGGCTTCACATCTCAGCTGTTCGAAGAGGGAGAGAGGAAGCCCATGCTTTATGCAGCCCTGAGCCTTATGAAAGTGTCAAAGCTTAGATTCGGAAGGGCAGAGGCTGCCATGGAGCTGCTGTCTTGTGGCTGTTAGAATCACTTTATGACACCTTGGTAGGATGGAGATCTTTAAAGAATTGTCCCTGAACACTTGTTCATTTCTATTTTTTGGCTTTGCTCATTTAGGATAGCTGTACTTACTGCCCAAAGAAAGAGAATTTTAAACTTTCCCTTCCTTGGTCTTTCAATGTAGGGGATAGGTTTAGTTACAGAATTCCTTAAATTGGGCATTACTTTGAAAGTCAACTGACAGAGTTATTTAATTCCAGGACTTCAAGTTGCCCTGTCCTAACCTAGATTTTTGTCACTTGCATTTTTATGAGAAATATGTTTCCACACTTAGAAGATTGCTCTTTGAGTTAGTATTAGTATCTTTTACAATAGTTAATATTTTGATTATTTGAAATTTATACAATTCATATTGATCATATCCATCCATCCTGCCTCCCTCCACCTCGTCCTTGTACCCCCATTGCTCCTTAGCTTCCCGGCTTCATGTTCCCCTTTTATTGTTAACATTAGGACATATTTTTATTTTTAATTATGTGTATGCATGTGTGTGTGGGGGGGGTGCATATGTGCACTTTGTGCAGGTGCTCATGGAGGCCAGAAGAGGATGTTGGATCTCTTGGAGCTATAGCTTCAGGTGGTTGTGAGCTGCCTGACATGGGTGCTGAGAACTGAACTTGAATCTTCTGCAAAAGCAGCAAGTGCTCTTAACCACTTAACTGACTCTCCAGCCCCATAATGTTATTGATTTTACTTTTGCTGTTGTTGTTTGTTATTATTATTATTATTGTACTGTTATTTAGGCTGTGTATAGCACCTGAGAATGATAGCATCTCAAATCTTAACATTTATATCTAATGTAGATATACTGATTGACCACCAATGGGTAATAGATTTCAGGCATGAGTTCACAGGTTCAGAAAATAGGTTCTATAATGTAAACAGAAAATGCCTGAATTGCTCAGTTAGAATGCACGGTTGTGTCTCCCTGGTATCTGGAATTTTAACGTCCTTGTGGAGCTCTAGCCTCTGAGGATTAAGTGCCAAGGAATTATACTATTTATATATTGGATACAGAAGAAAAGCATCAACCATTCATTACTCTTCCTTTTCTTTTCCATCCCACACTTAATCTATTAGAAAGTTGTTTCCACCTTCAAAGTGCATCTAGAATGCAATTGCTTCTCTCACACTCACCAGGACCTCTGCGGTTTAGCTACCCTGGGCTTACAAAGATTTCTCCCTCATCTCTCCTTTCCCTACCTACCCACGTTCTTCACTCCTCTCCTGAGTGATTCTTTTAACACTTAAATTACTTTATCTTGTTGCCACTGCCACCCCCCAACTTCCCATAATTTCTTATTGCCTTTGGGAAATCATCACCCTTACACTAGCCTGCAAAGCTCTCTGTGTGGCCTGCTTTTGGGTCTCTGCCCATTGACTCTAAGGCACAGAGCATCCCTCCCACTGCAGTGCCCTCTGTGTGTTTCTTACAGGCCAAGCCTACTTCCAGCTTGACTTTTGAACATGTTCACTGCCCTGCTAGAACACCGACGCCTACTTGGTCCTCTGCTCTCTGCCTCTTTTCACTCAGGACTCAGGTCTTCCTTGGTGAGGCTTTCTTTCTGTCCATCTCTCTTTTCTGCCTGCCTGATGCCATGTTAGATACGGAAACACTAATGTCTACCTATCCCACTGGAAGGTGGATATCTTCCCTGGGTCTTGGAGTCTGTCACACTCCCTGGTGTCTGAAGTCACTGATAGCACACACAGAGTTGGAAGTCGGAATGCCATTGCTGAAGAGAGGGTGGGTAAACACACCATGAACTAGAGATGAACTTCTTATCTGAGCAGGCCTGTCTCTGTTGCTGGTGGGGTCTGCTTGGCAGGTCTTTTCTGGCTTCGGTCTCTGGTACATGGTCTTACATTCACCCACATCTGTTTCAAGAGGTGTCTTCCATGAGCATAACACATATTTGGAGTCCTAACATTTCCCTCCTTGAGTAGGTGGGGGTTTTAACATGACTGGAGGTGTACTCACTCACTAACATCAGGGACCCCAGGAATAGATGGTTGATTTACCAAAAAGAATTGACAAGGGAGCAATGGGAGGGATTTGATTTCAGGGTTTTCTAGAAAAAAAAATCACTCCCTCTCCTTTTAGAAACTTGTCTTTGGCAACTGTGAGTGATGATTTGAATTTTCACAGAGTCGGTTGCTTGACTTTCATTCCCTTCCCCTTCCATCTCTCCAAAGGGTTGAAATTTAACCTTGCGAAGCTATAGTAGTCTAATTCTAAAACAAAGGTTTGGTAAATATCTTGATATTGAGAAGTGTTATTGGACAGGCATCACTGACAGTATCGCATGAACCAATGGAGGATATGTGGGGGTTTTTGTTGTTACTTTTTTCAGCCCAGGATCCAATCCCTCCACTGTGTACCAGTACTTGCTGGTTCTTGCAATATCTGGGCTGGTCAGAGCACCTGTTTTTACTAAGCTAGGATTCAGTTTTACCAGAGTGGACTTTGTGGCTTTTCCATTCACTGTAACTACAGAATCAAACAAAACTCACTTTGAATCCTACCTTACCACTTACCTGACACCATAACCGCCCAAGTAAATTAATGCCATGTTTATTCTCTTGAGCCAAACTGTCAGGTGAAAGCAAATTGATTCTATACACATGCCAAGGTAGGAGGCATGGAATTCCACTCATTTCTTTCCTTTGGTGTCCATCTACTCCACTGGAGGCATTTCCAGGGCCACTTTCAGAGTGTTGCTTCCCCAGAGGACAGAGGACTCTGGTTTCTAAGACTTCACATTCCCCTCCTGAGCAGGAAAGCAGAATGAGATGTGTTGAATGGCACTGAACTTAGAAACAGGGTTTTGCAAAGCCTGGTCATTGATGCAGACTCAGCCATTAAAGAGAATGTCGCAGGCGAGGGAGCCAGCATTTGCCTCGGCCTACCAACATAAACACTTCTGAAGCAGCGAGGGAGTAACGTTTAGCTGAGCGCACCCCTTTGATTTCTTATTCTGTCAGATCCTAGAGACACTCTCTCTCTTAGGTTGGTGGAGTTCAGAGTACTCAGTTTTCATGGCTGCTAGGTGATTTGTGACTAAACATAGCTGAGGCTTTTGGAAAACATGAAGTAAAAAGAGATGAGCAAAGACTATGTAATGACCCATATTTAAAAAGGAGCAGAAGCCCTTTACTGGTCTGCTGTTTTCTTCGCCTCTTGCTGAGTTGGTATTTTCTCAGGGATGGGAAACAATAGTGATAGTAATAAATGCCCTGTTTTTCTTTAGAGATTTTTGTCACTTGCCAGTGAACAGAATTTGGGTCTTTCTGGTTAATGAGCTACCAACAGAGATTTTGTTTCTTTATGTAAAACCATAGTCATTAAACTTTCCTTTTCATTTTTCTTCACAATGACTTCCAAAGTCTATTAATAATTATTACAGAGTTGTGAAAAAATAATTGAAAAAGTGGTTTGTACCAAGTAACCTGTTCCCCGTTTGACTTGCGATGGTGCTAAACTGTTCTCCATGCTCTTTTCAACACTTTGTTTGCTGGAGTATGAAAAATGTGTCATTAAGAAATATCTACTCTAGGACTTTTTAGAATTTAAAAACATTTTGAAATTTATTCTTTAATAACTGTAAACATCTATAAAATGTATCTTGATCATATCCACCTCACACTTCCCTTCCAATTCCTTTTAGGTATCTCCAACACAACTCCCTCCATCTCCGTTTCTGTCTTTTTCTTAAATAAAACCCACATAGTGCTGTCTGTATGCCTGTGAATGTGCCACTGACCAGTGGGGTGTAGCACCTACCAGGGGCCACAGCCCTGATGAAAGGGCTCTCTCCCTCTCTCAGCAGCCATCAACTACCAGTGACTCCTCAGCTTGCAGTGGAGCATTGGGAGCTACTTCCTGATCTACACTGAAATTTGAACTAGCTTGATCTTGCACAGATCTGGTGTCAGTAACCACAGTGGCTTTGAGTTATAGGTGCAACAGCCATGTCACAGCCAGAGGAAAGCACTCTTCCCCAGCCTCTGACTCTAACATTCTTTCTGCCCACTGTTCCCCAATTTTTCTTGAACTTTAGGTTTAAAGTGGTTGATCTAGATGTTCAATCTATGACTAACCACTCACACCTTCATAGTTATAAGGCAGTTGGATAACATGAACATTTAGTAAAACAACAGCAGTAGGTTCCCCTAGGAACCGTGGCCACCTGAGCCATGGGTCATTGACCAGATTTATAGTGCCAGGCATGAATTCCCTCCTGTGGTAGGTTTCAAATCCAACCAGAGAGTAGTTGGATACCCCTCTAACAGTCACGTCACTACTGCCTTGGAGGGAACATCTTATCTGGCAGGACAGTGTGGGAGCATGCAGGATACAGTGCTAGGTAAGACCAAATGTATAGCTACTAATGAAACCCCCATGAGTAAGTGTGTGTGTGTGTGTGTGTGTGTGTGTGTGTGTGTGTGTGTGTGTGTAGTGAGGCAGCAACGGACAAATACACAGAGGAGGATATAAAGAGACAGGGAAATAGAGATGTAGCTCAGTTGGTAAAGTGTTTGCCCAACCTGTGTGAAGCCCTAGGTTCAGTCACCAGCACTACATAGACCAGGTGTAACGGGAGATAGCTATAATTGGGGTAGTCTGGAAGTAGAGACTAGAGGATCAGAAGCTCAAGGTTATCCTCAGCTACACAACAAGTATGAGTTCAGAGCAAGTCTGGAATACATTTGCCCCTGTCTGGAGTAAAAAGAGAAATATGTGGGGTGGGGGGGATGTGAAAAAGAATAGAAAGAAGATTAACTTTCATTATATGCCAGATTCAGTGTTTGGTTGATTACTTGCATCTTATGAATGAGAAAACAGAACTGGAAATCAAGTTGATCAAGTTGAAGATCTAGTAAGTAGCAAGACTCCTATTCAGATCATGTTGGAGAGATTCTTAAGAAGGCCATGGTCTACACCCCAGTGCATACAACACACAGCGGTCTTACTGGTTCAGAGTCAGCTGCTGTAGCTAGCTCCTTAGTAGGCAAAGAGACATCTTTAGCAGAGTCAAAAAGGGAGAGCACCCGAAGGTGAAGAGCTGAGTAACCATCCAGTCCTACAGTTAGTCACCAACCTCACCGTACTTTGACATCCAACAGAGCTCCCTGTGTTCCACAGCACAGAGCCAAGTTCGTTTATGTGACCCTAGGGAATGGGTTGAGAAGTTGGGGATTGCTGTGGATGATTGATTGAAAAATAAAGTGCTGATTGGCCAGTAGCCAGGCAGGAAGTATAGGCGGGACAAGGAAAGTAGAGAATTCTGGGAATATGGAAGGCTGAGGCAGAGATGCTGCCAGCCACCGCGATGAGAAGCATGATGTAAGACACCGGTAAGCCACAAGCCACGTGGCAAGGTATAGATTTTTAGAAATGGGTTAATTTAAGATATAAGAACTAGATAACAAGAAGCCTGCCACAGCCATACAGTTTATAAGTAATATAAGTCTCTATGTGTTTGCTTGGGTCCAAGCAGCTGCAGGACTGGAGAGTGAGAGAGATTTGTCCTGATCGTGGGCCAGGCAGGACTAGGAAAACCAGCTACAAGGGATGGGTTGCTTTATAGTTATTCCTTTGAAGAAGTGCTGTCTCATGCTCTGGGGAGACCTGGCCTACTCTCTATCTTCCTGCTGCCCAGGAGTTAGAAGAATGTTGTTTATGTTCACCTGTAAGGAGGAAGATTTGACTATGGGACCTAAAATTCCTTCCTTGTCACAAATCCTTACTCCTATGTGTATGTTGTACATATATCTGTATATATTACTTTGTGTGGTGTGCATGTGAGTGTGCGTATGTGCGTGTATGAATGTGGAGACCAGAGGTTGATAGCAGGTATTATCCTTAATTTCTCTCCACTTTGTGTTTTGAGATTTTAGTAATTCTGAAGCTCGTGTATTCATCTAAACTGGCTGGCCAGAAAACTCCAGGGGTCCTATTTTTCTCCATAATCAACCAGGGTGCATACCTGAGATCTGGGCATCTGAACTCATGTCCTTACACTTAAACAGCTGAACTGTTTCCACAGTAGTCCCTTGCCCACAAATCTTTAAGCCTGGGGAAATCATGTGGAAATGAAGTAGTGAGGGTAAGGGAGAAAAATCGTGTTGCAACAAGTCTGGATGGATTGTCTGCATCTTCATCTGACAATGAGCTTCATGCAGACTAATGACCCCACACTTTCCAGCTTTTTAGAATGATAACATTCACTGCAAAGGGTTTGATCGTTATCAAGATTTTTAGATATTTGCATATTTACTGCTTGGTTTTCAATTTTACTCTTGTTTCTGAAAAACCATGATCTTGGTGACATATAATAATTATTATATTTTACTTTTATTGTAAGCAATCACATAGCTGAGAAATCTTTCCTCACATTTGAGCATGTTCTCAGGCTTTCTTTGTTATTCCAGAAAGTAATGAGTCTGTGTGTATGTATGAGGATGCTGTGAGTCATATTAATGATTTGAGCTTGAATAACACTGTGATAACCCACAAAAGGAAATTATGTCTGATGATGTTAACCCAGGTATGATTGTGAAAGTTTTGTTTTCTGTAAATTGCGTATAAACTCTATTGTATTTTACTACTTTAGTTTTACCTGTTTTAAAATGTTTCTTCACCAACTAATTATAAACCAAGAAGACACATTTCTAAGTCAGTTTAAATAACTGCATGCTGCTTGTGTTGAAAAATATTCATTGACTAAACAGAGTGACATACACAGTGTTAACACATTTTAATAAACATGTAACACACATTTTAATGAATTCATCTTAATTGCTTTATCCCAGTGTCAAGGCGTTAAATGGGGAGAAAATGATTTCTACATCATGATTAAGATGTTAGAGACCAATTTGCTCTATTAGGAAAGAAAAATGTCCACAAGAGTATACATTCCTCTGCTAACTGAAAAGGAAAGCTAACTTGCATATAGTCATCTGGAAGTCTGTCTGGTAACTCTCAACGACAATTTCAGCTGCCATATTGTGTTTGCAGATCATTCCTCTAATTCTTCTCTCTCTTGCACTTCATGCTGAGACACCCACAGCTTGCCTTACACACCCACAGCTTGCCTTAAACACTCACCACTTGCCCTATTTGCCTTCCTTCAGTCTAGTCACTTTGTGCTATCTGTTGACACAATGGATAAGTGTGCATTTCTCTGAGAAATAACACAGATTTAGTAATCCAAAGCCAGGAGACTTTTTTCTCCACAGTGAGAAAGAGATTTTTGTGCGTTTGATGTCATTGCCTGCTTTCTTCAGGTCTGGATACTTTCCTCATTGCCTCTTCTTCAATCCAAACCAAACAGGTATTCCTGGAGAACCTCTGAATGGAAGGAGTGCCAAGTCTCTCTTCTTCTGGAGCAACAGGACCCACTTTGGCATGACACAGGACCAGTGTGCGGTGGTGGGATCCAGACCCGGGAGGTGTACTGTGCCCAGAGTCTACCAGCAACCATCATACCAAGGGCCAAGGAAGGTAGGCAACCAGCTCCTGGCACAGGGTGCTGCTGGCTGGAAGGAGAACTCACCCCAGAACTGCTCCTAGTATTTTTCTTAACTTGGAAATAAATATTTGTTTAGTTTTTGAAATTTTTATGCCTATTATTTCTATCATATCTATTCATTATTGCCTATCCTCAACTACCCCAAGTAGCCTGAGTTCCATCGCTCTCCCAACTGCATGTCCTGCTTTTTGGATAACACCTCCCTAAAGTTAAACTAGTACTTCTCCTATGCACAGAGGTGGGGCACCAACCACTGGGGCATGGGCAGCATACCCATAGCCAGTCCAAAGAGAGCGATGTTTGCCTCACTCAGCAAACATCAACTGCTCAGATTTGTGCACATTTATTGACTTAGTAAACGAGAGCGGAGGACAATGCTGGCCCTCTAGAAGAACCTGTGGCTTCTATCAGCTGCTTAGAAAATTGAGGCTGAATGGATCCTCTACCAGTGTGATGAACTTGAAAATGTGGAACTTCTGGGTACTTTGGTCAAGAAGATGAGATTCAAATTTTCTTATTATGGTAATGTGTCTTTTATTATATAAAGCTTTTCCTGCTAGATACACCTTGTGACAAGTCCCAGAGTTCTAGAATGTCTATGGCTCTGAGCTTAAATGATCACCTTTTGGGATAGTGCTATTAAAAATAGCAATTGTTTTCTTCTCTAGATACAATTACGAAAATGGACAACTTACATACTTTGTGTTTCAGGAGAAAACATGACTATAGTAACTCTTCTCAACTTGGAAAACACAGCATTTAGATTAAAAGCTCCAGATTATCCTTTCAAATGTTGAGGATGCTTCTTTCTCATCTTCTGCCTTCTTCTCTTTTACTCATGACTACAATTCAAGGAGCTTCAGAGACAAAGACTTGAGTGTCTATGACCTACCTATTCTCTGCTTTGACTTTGTATCTTCTATTCAAATTTCATCTTCCTAAAGTTTCTTCAATGAAGCATAATGATCTTCTTTTTAATGAATCTATTTCCAAAGTTTCTTCAACCTATTTCCAGCTTTGTTAATGGAAATTTGCATAGTGGGCAATGTCCTAGACATTCTTTATTATCAACTTGACACAACCTAGAGTCACCTGGGAAGAGATTATGAACTTCAATTGATGAATGGCCTTGATTATGTTAAACTCTGTGTACATCTGTGAGAGTGTCTTGATTGATGATCAATGTAGAAGGGTCAGCCCATTGTGGACAGCACTATCCTAGACAGGTGGTCCTTGGCTAGAGAGCAGCATCCTCCATGGTTTTTCTTTCAATTCTTGCTTCTTAAGTTCATTCCCTGAATTCCTTCCCTTATCAATGGATTATGATCTAGAAATGTTAGCCTACTAAGCGAGAGTGTTTTTATCACAGCAACAGAAAGCAAACTAGACTGGGCAGGGGGATACCAATTAGGAAAAGCTTGTGGAGACAATGTTTTAGCCCTGAAGACTAGATACTACATAATGAATGAGCAAACGAAGAAGAGATGTTCATCACAGAGTCCCATCTGAATAAAGCATGGAATGATGAAGATGCTCTCTCAGGCTGGGGCACACTTCTGAATTAATACTTGGATTCATGTGAAACCGTGAGCACTTTAGAAGCCCTCAGTTCTGAGGGTAGGGAAGTCTGGGGCTGCAAACACACTGATGTGTCACTCAACCATGTCTTTTTGTGCAGAGCTGAATACAGACCGGAAAGCTCTTTTCTAATATGGCGCAGCCACACAGAAGGCACGAGGTAGCGTCCCACTTACTCTGTCAGAGTTATCAAAGATTTCATTTTGCTCTGTAGTGCGAGTGAACCAGCAGGAGCATTTGTCCACTACTTTCCTTCCTTATAAATTCTTTCATTTTTACTATCCTTCACATGTAACCTTTGACAAGCCCGGTGATATACAAATTTCTTCTCAGCCCAAATTAAATGCAAGAGGACATTTGAGTTTCTGTTGTAAAAGACAGTAACTGCTTGTCAAATTAGGTCAATAAGATTTAACTATTTCTGCCCTTGTCTGCTAAGGTAGTAATAAATGCTCAAACTAATGATATTTCTTTTTAAAATAGTTAAAATAAATTAATTAGCTTATTTATTTATGTGCATGGACTTGCATGTGTGCAATGTGCCTGTGTATAAGCTGGAGGACACGGCCGGGGAATCAGTTTTTTAAATCTGTCTTTATACTACCTGGGTTTGGGGGATCAAATAAAAGTTGTCAGGCTTGGATAGAAGCCATCTTTCCTGCCCCTTTAAAAAAAATTTAAGTTGATGACATTTCTTTTTCTTCAAAAACATTCTGTCACAGACCAGCTTTACTTTTGTCTATGTCCTAGTTGCTGTCATTATATCAAGGTATCCCTCCAAGACTTTCCTATCTTTTCATTAGGAAAGCAACATTAATAATTATGCTTTGGTATCTTCAAGTCTTGTGATCATTGCAAACACAATATGGTCAAAACCATTTAAGGATTTAAGGATTACCTAGAGGTAATCCTCTTGGAGGAGCCAATGCTTGTCAGAGGTCTGTTGTCATTGTAGGTGGAGAGAACATAGGAACTGAATAGAGAGACTGATGCTTGTATATTGAGGTGGCCTGTAAGCTGCTGTGAGGAGAACTAAAGGGGTAGGGAAATTTACAGGTGTTGGGAAAGGAGGCTTTCTGCACTACTTGGGAGTTAAGACTTTATTTTTGATAGTATGATTAGGCACTGAAAGCAGAGAATGAATTCTTTATGCTCAGCTCTTTGTAAGAAGATTAAAATGTCAATATGCTAAAGAAACTCTCATAGTGGTCAAGTCCTATTTGCAAACTTATTTGGCTATCCAGGAATGTTTTGAAGTATAAATAATGTTCGTTCTTAACAGATGGATCTATTTCTTAAGGGGGCATTGGAGAAGATATCCCCCAGTCTTGTCAAGGGCTAGAAATGCCCTTTACTTGTCTATAGGAGTCGGTCATGAAGTCAATAAGCTCATTTGAGTGTGAGAATGAAGTGTCATGAGATAGTACTAGACTGCCCTTTACTGTCACCCTGAGAAGAAAAAACCAACCTGGCTGTTTAAACAAGGGGGTAGCATTTTATCTTGTTTGTGCTAAGGAAGAAACAGACAACAGAATGAAACAGCCTTTGCTAACTCACAGCAGAAAACTTGATGAATCCTGTTGAGGCCTGGAGAAATAAGTGCATTGTTCTATGGTACTTCCTCCTTGGAATTTCCTGTTATTGGGATGATGGCTGCAGGGGAAGTCATCAGGAGAAAAGAGAAGTATAATCAACAGGCTCACCTCCATACTCCTCAGTGAACCAGCCAGTGAAGGAAGGAGGTGAGTGAAGGCAGGGGGACATGTCTTACTAACAAGCAAAAGAATGGGACAGAGGAGAAGGAGACCAAGAGAGAGAGGAGGTGGAGCAGGGGAGAGGAAGGAGGGCATCCTGAGTCAAGCCTCAGGGACTTATTAGACCTATTCTATTAGACTGTCTTCTCTCTCTGCTTGTATCTCAAATGCATAATCTACAGGATGGTGTTTGGGAATTGAAAGTCATTTTCCATAGGTTATTGTTAAGGAGTCCAAAGTCCACACATAGTCCAGGGTTGAGTTTGACTCCATCTACGTCTTACCTAAGGAGAATACTTAGAAAGTTACCTAAACATAATCTTGATATAAGCAACTGTGACAGTGTAGGCAAATTTTCTAGAAATGACAGGAAGTAAGAAAACTTGTGACAATTATATATATATATAATTATGTAAGCCTTACTTTATTTTAGAGACAAACATAGACCATATGATTGCTTGTTTAGCTGAATGTTTGATAGATAGATAATAGTTTGGCAAATAGAACTAGATAAAGACATAAGTGAGAATATAGCTTAAACATTCTCTCCAAAGATGTGAAACATTTTGTAGAGGAAAAAGGATTGTTAAATATTGAGAGACAACTTGGTCACTGGAAGTCTAAATTAAGGTTAGTTTTTATTGGCTGTGTTTGATTGCTACTTAAAAATCTAAGTTTAGTGATTTTCTCAATCAAGTGTAACAAACTTATGTTAGTGTGACGTGGGCATGCTTATTACATTACTATGATTAGCAAAACTACTGAAGAGCTCCTATTTTATCACTAATTAAATTATCAGGCAGTTCTTGACATTATATATTTCTCAATTTATTTAGCTCAAGAAATACTTTACATGATTTAAGTGAGAGCAGGACAGAGCTGGAAAACAAAATGCAGAGTAGCTGAAGGAGATGTTTTACATTGCCCATGGGAAAAAAAGAAATGGCTTACAGATAAATAAACAAGTTTACTGACACATGGGTCTGACTTCATCTGATTTTGTAAAGAAGAAAAGCATATGTTCTTCCTGTGTGTGTGTGTGTGTGTGTGTGTGTGTGTGTGTGTATTTTTTTCAAAATTAGACCAACTAACTTGATAATTTCTTGCTATGTGTTACTGAAACCAAAGCTTGTAGCATCACAGAAGAGGGAGATTGTCAAGGATCTAGAATGGATATAAGTATAGATTTTTCAATGACATCTCATTGCCCAAATGAAGTACTAACACCAATTCTCACACAGACTCTGTTCTCCAAAGGATGTCAGCCATTGGGCTTGATGACTGTGCTTTGAAAGAAAGAATGAGACAAATCAATAATTAATCACTATAAGTGAAACATAATATGAGTGTGAAGGAAGATGGGACCAAGGGGCATCTCTTCCTTTTCCTCCACATTTATTATTGTTCTTTCCTTTTATAATCTCGATTTCCCCTTATTTTGTTTTCATCATCCATTTCTTAAAATGTCTTCTCTCTCCTTCTTCCACCTTGCATAAATCTTGCAAGCAAGCACACTTTCTGTGATCACAGTAGACATCCCAGCAGTGCATATATTTTTCTGGGAAAATGTAGATAAGAACTCAGTAGATATTTTTTGAACAAATGCATGCAAATACCTGCCTATGTTCTTAGGTTTAGTTGGAGGTGCTTCTTTTGAATTTGGGACACCTTCCTCTTCATTTTGCTCATTCACACACCCCTGCACTTCATTAATGAACAGTCAAATGTTCCTTTTTAGAGTCAGGAAAAAAACATACTAAGCCTAATACATTCACAGTCTTTGGTTGAATATCTCACTTGACTTCATTTTGTCAGCTAGATTGGATTTGTTTTGAGTGCCAAGCTACGAGGTAGTGAGGTTCCTTTGGGCAGCAGAATTTCTGACACAAAGTCGTTGCTTCCAAATCTATTTCTTAAGTCTTTTAAAACATGTGAATGTCCAGCAAGTGGGATGGTGTAAAAGCATCCCATTATTGTACCCACTTTCCTACAGAAAAGTTTTAATAATCTTTCCAAACTCTCCTTGGGCATTTTCCCATGCTCCAGTTTTCATTCCTCATTAGACCCTTCTCTCAGGAGGGAAGACCCACTTATAGGATCCCCATGTGCTCAGGCAGAGCTAAATGGTTCCTTGTGTCTTCTGGACACTTTCTTGGGTCCTCTTGAGAAAGAATTGATTCCAACATCAAGAGAAAAGCTGGAAAAAGCAGCTGCATTTGAATGCTTTTTTCTAATTCCAAGACCTGCTGTGTCTCGATATAGAATATATGGCTCTATCCCTTGATGGTCTGTTTTAGATTCTGCTTTTTATTCTTTATTAGCTAGCAACTTTGTTTGCCTAGTATGCAGTGCAATGCTTTGATATTCGAAGAGACTGAGGGATGAGTGGTTCAAAATACTTAGGATCTGCATCATTTGCTTTGATGGTGAGAATCCCTGTTATATACTTTTTGGCCATTTTCAAACATGGTGACTACTAATTGTACAATAGAACGCCTGAGCTTATCTCTCCCAAGATGTACTGTTCTTTAGAATTTAATCATATTTACAACTCTGGACAAGCTTTGTTCATGTTTCCCTGATGCTTTGATGCTTTGCAGATTTGGAACTCAGACCTAAATAACATGTTATAGTACCTATCATATTTTAAATGTGGTGCTGCCCACGTTGCACTTATTACTGTCTTCCCAGATCCTTAGGGATTTTCTTACTGTGCCCAGAGACCTACAATTATCTCTTTCTCCAAGGACTCATAAAATAAGTGTATGGCTTGGTAGTTCACTGTTGATGGTCCCTTAGCTCATGTTCAATCCACTAGTAAATTTATTTATACCTGGAAATACAGTTTCTCTTTTCTATTTGTCATTCTCTTTCACCATTTCTCACACTATTTCTTATATTGATGTCATTGAGTGTTTTCTAATGAAATTCATTTTTTCTCTTATCCTTATGCAGACAATGCACATGTTTCGTGCATAGCTCTACAGATGGGATTCATCTATCTAGATCCTCCCTCTTTCATAGGCTGAATAACTTATCATATTCCATAACATAGTCACAGACTCTAGGAAGTAATATATGGCCACCTTGGAGTGGTTAAAACCCCACCTGCCCAAACTTCCTCCATTCATCCTGAGAAACAAAAGAATATTTGGTCTTTCTTTTAAATGTAAGCAACAGCACACTTCTCTTGGATCAGCTGGTTATTTGGTATACTCTGGATGCACAGAGGTCTCAATGCTTACTAATTAAGAGCCTAAGCTTGAGGGAGGGATAACAAGGTTTGGGATGAGCTGTCCCATTTCTTAGGTGTATGATGACGGGGATGTCACCCAGCTTCTCTAGCTCTTTCATCTGTAAAATTGAAATAGCATTAGAGTTGTCAGGAAGATCCGTTTTTAAAGAAAAAAATCACATCACAGCACTTAACCCATGAAAGATTCCAAAAGCACAAATTATTCATTTTATAAAATTAATCATTCATACATTTATTAAGATGGTTCTACAGGCTAAGCACTATGCCATAGATTTGGAATGGAGATGAATATATCAACCCACAAATGTGAGAAAACCAAAGCCAATTTGAGAGAGAAACACAAAATCAGATTACATGGGTATATTACCATGCATCTTATAGTTCATGTGTATAAAAAGCATATTTCAAATGCAAGATTAAATTAACATCCTAGAAGAGCAAAGGGCTTTGCCTTTAAATTTCCTTTTTAAAATGAAAATGCTTCAGTGTCCTCATCTGTAAAATTGGAGCTAGAATCTGGTCTAACAGGAAAGTTTCTTTCAATAACAGAGTTATATAACTTGTTCTCTCTGCAAAGAGAAGCAATTGTAAGTATTTAGGAGCCAGTAGAGGCTGGCCCAATCACTGGACACATTGTTGATAGTCTTTCTGTTAGGATGAGGCGAGTGTAAGTAGTCATTCCTTATCTCTAACACAAGGCCCACTACACCGAGTTCTCACATGGCGGGGTGCATTCTGAAATTATTGCTAACAAACTGGGCACTGCACTGGGAATTCGGATAATTGGCATCACATTCAAATCTGACTGGACTTGGGTTGCCTACAGACTGACATGAGAGAAGAGTCATGTAACCGTTTACATAAAGGAGGGCATGAGAAGGAGTTTAGAGTTGGCACATTACTGATCAAAATATACAGTCATGAAATACCTCCAGGATTTCTTAGAACACAAATGAAAAGCTTAGCAAAGAATACAATTCTAAAGGACTTGAGCATGCTCATTATAGGAAGTGCTGTTTGCAAGTTTAAATTTGAATAAGGTGCATACCCATGTATCAATCTCTGTAAGAGTTTAAGGTATCGCCTGCCCTATGAACACTATGTTAACCTGTGATGTTTCCACAGATACTGCTAGAAGTTATCAGACTCCTTGGCCTGAGACAAAAGATGGTTCATTTACCCACAGCAATGTAGCTAATGACATACCACTATTATGTCAGTTTCTTGCACCCCAGGTGTAGTAGTGAAACACATTCAGGGCATAGAACACCTGCATACGTAGTGACAGAAGAGGACACCTTCTGTAGAAACCTTGGTCTCTTATAGAGTGGCTAAAAGAAATACTGCCCAACTTTGGCCCATGTAGCACAAATCTTAAAAGTTCCTATTAATAAAAACAAACCCAGAGCCAGATATTGGGGTGAATGCTGGAAGATCAGAGAAGCAGAACAAGCCACAGCTTCCTCACCTTGCCAATTCCTCAGCTGATTCTGTTTCCTCAGACTGGAAGCCTCTGAGTCCTCATCCAAATGGGTCTCAGCTCAACTGTGCTGCTCAAAAGCCTAAAAGCTTAACCAGCTCTAGTTCCTGGTCCTCATGCCTTATATACCTTTCTGCTTTCTGCCATCACTTCCTGGGGTTAAAGGCTCACTTCCTGGGGTTAAAGGCGTGAGTCACCATGTCTGGCTGTTTCCAGTGTGGCTTTAAACTCACAGAGATCCAGATGATCTCTGTCTCTGGAATGCTAGGATTAAAGGTGTGTATTACCACTGTCTAACCTCTATGTTTAATATTGTGGCTGTTCTGTTCTCTGACCCCAGATAAGTTTATTAGGGTGCACAATATTTTGGGGAACACAATACCACCTCAGGCCCAGAAGTTGACATTAGTTCTCTGTTCCCAATGCTACTTGTTGTACTAACAGTTTTGAAAATAAAGGCCGGGACTCAAGCTGTGAGTATCAGAGAACAAAACAATTGCTGAATTGTATATGACATACCTATTGGGCTTTGCTTCCTCATAATACAAAAAAAAAGCACACACACACACACACACACACACACACACACACACATGCACACACATAGACATTAATATAGCTCTGTATGAAAATGGAACTATTAATTGCATATCATAAATAATATAGTTGTTTTCAAATTATAACCAGGAAGGCCTGTCTCCACTATATGGAACAACAGTTTCCATATCTCTCAAAACCTTAGATTGACTGAAAGCAGCCTTGTGTATGGAGTAGATATATTACTTTGTAGTGTTCACATATGTGCAATTATTGTAGTTGAACTGTACAATTAAATTTATTTGGAAAATTATAGAATTCTGCTTTGGATATTGTTACATTTCTCTGAATCAAACGGATAGTATAAGGTACTAGTGTACAGTTCCTAAGCATGAGAAAATTGATGTGATAAATGTCTAACAGAGTTCTGCTGTAGAAACTCTTGAGATAGTATGCACAATGATTCCGGCATCGTTACTGACCTGTGAGACTGACACACTTCAGACATACTCAAGTCTGCAATGACGGGTGAACGACTTCCTTCTGAGATCACAACATCAAAACACGTTTCCTTAAGTATTTCATAAAAGGAGATAAGTAAGAAAAGATGATCTAAGGAATTAGAAGTTTTTATTTCATAATATGTAAGGTAAATAAGCTGAGTATTTTTTTTTAATTTTTGTGGTATGTTTTTAGAGTATGTGTGCTCAACTACTAAGATGTGTACAAATATTTTAAAAGAAAACAAAACCTCTGGAATTTGAATCACTTCTAATTTTAAGAAAGTCAGATATTTGGTCTCTGAAAAGTTAAGGTTCTTATTATGAAACTGGTTTATTATATAGTTATTTACTTTCAAAGTGACAGAGACTGACCCAGGCTCTCATAGTGCTTGGCAAGTGCTCTACCACTGAACTGTGTTCCTAGCCCAGGTTTTTGTTCTTTTTACTAAATAGTGATGAATGGTTCTGGCTCTTACCCTAAAGAGAAGCTATCTGAAATGTTGCTTCCTACAGCTATATTATCTGTTATGTCTCCTCTCTTCTGGCCTTTGTTTTCTATATCAGTTATGGATATTTAGTGTCAGCTATGTTGAGAGGTTCACTTTCTGATGCATCAGATACACACCCTGAGTCAACTCTGGTCATCTAAGGGGGAGTGTGCTTCTTGGACCCTCGGAATGACACCTGCTCCCTAGTACTCAAAGCACATTTGGGCACTACAGACTACTAGTGTATAAAAATAGAGATAATGGCATCAGTTTCTTGATTCCAGGGAAGTGAGTAGGAAGAAGTACTGTACTGGGGGTCGGGAGAATGTATTTCTAACTTTGTTCTGTATTGTCCACAATGACTCTCACCTTGAGCAGGTGAATTATTACCTGACTGACTTCCACTTTGCCCCTTTAAAGGTTAGGGATAGAGAAATGTACTTGTTCCCATCCTATGGGAGAAGGTAATATATGGAGTATGGAGATGAAATTGTGCTATGAAGGTAATTTTTGCATGTATCATACTTGCCTTGTTTTCTACCACAGCTTCTTTCATTGAAGGGAATGGATTGGGAATGCTGCAGAGTTTTCCCACATGTTAGACTTGAACTTCTCCTTCCTATGAGGTAGGATGCGCTGAGGGGCTGATATGATTCCGGGCGACCTACTCTTATCTGCGTGTAGCTACAACCACATCCATCATTTTTAAGATTGAGAGCATCATTAAACAAACTCTAATCATTTATTGATTTAATAATAATTTTCATATATCTCCTTACGTTAAGGCGAAGTACTAAATAAAATAAGCTTTAAGGAAATGGGATCTTGGGACAGAGGCAATTTAATCATCCATTTATCAAGAATTACAAAGAATCATTTTTTTAAAACAATAAATTAGTCCATTTTTTTAAAACAATAAATCATTTTTTTAAAACAATAAATAAGTCCATTGCTTTCCGAGCTTCTTCCAATGGATTTTCTTCTAATTCTGTGATCCTAGTCTGGGGCCTGGAAATGAGAAAGTTTCACTTTATTTTCACTAGCAGGGAAAAGTAGGAAAGACTGATGCAATCTAATACTTGTGAGACGCACAAACTGAGGATTGCAGAAGTTGAAGCCTTCCTGACTTGTTAGAGTTGGAGACCTAATCCTCAAGCCTTCAACTTCTAACACCATATGTAATTTCCTACTCTTTACCCTGGCAGGAAAGTGAATGTTCCTATAAAGTATACGTTTTCTCCCAACTTAAAGCTATTTTCCCTCACACTAATTTACTCGCCAGTCTAATTGCTTCCCAGCTAAATTCGGCAACTATTCAAATTCTTTGGATTGGAAGGAAGCCTCAGGAACCACAGGGGCTCCCAGGAGGACTTATTCCAGTGAAAATCCCTCTAGGTGGGGGGCAGGGGTGTGTGTGTGGAGATAGTGGCATCAGCATCAAAGCTTTTAATGACTTCAATGACTTCCCTAACTCTAATTGCTTTAAGCTAAGACTATGATTCCCATTTGCTGGTTGACTCAATATCTTATGAAAGCCCCAATGGCTTTTCCTCATGACCCTGTAGGAAATGCCTGTGGTGATAATTCTGTCAAAGATCCTCAAAGATCTGTAACTTTTTATAGAGAGAAAGATAATTATTTTTTACTCAGTTTCCAACAAGTTTGAGACAGAATAAAAGCTTAAAAGATATGTTGACTAAATTCCACTCATCAGTCTGCTCACTCTCAGAATTCTGAAACTCAGTGTGTTAACTCTGCCTGGCTTCTTTTTTATCCTTTGTAGAGGGGAGTTGTATAGTACATTTTAGACCCATTTACAGGTCAATGCATTTGCTCATCTTTTCATGTCAGATATAAGACTTCTTGAAGAATCTTGGCATACTCTTGTAATCCTATTTTGAACATCATATCATATTTCTTAAACTCAGCTTTCTACGACAATGTTACACTGCGTGTCCTGCTAAGTCTTCATTACTTACATGTTATGAGTTGAAGGGTCCACAGTTGAGAATTTATAGGAGATCGGAAGTGATTTTTATTTGATCATTTGTGATATTCAGTGTTAGAAGACAAATAAAAATATGTCTGTGAGTTTTGATGTTTAGATAAGGGACTGTCAAAGCTAGGAGAGCAGAGATTGTTTAGAATTTAGACAAGGAGTCGCATTGGAATGGATTGCACTGAAGGGTGAGGCAAAGGAAGCTAACAAGGACTGAGGCATAGACTTGACACATGTGTGTGTGTCCATGGTTAATTTTGGATGTTGGGAGGGGAGGTTATCTGAAGGGAATAATGTTCTGAAGGAAACATTTGCCAAAAAAATAGTGTGTGGCTAATTTATCATTGTGCTTTAATAATGTAGATGGTCCCCTCCATTTGTTCAAAGGGATATTGTCATTTTAAACTCCATGATTACTATAAGTGATCACACCTTCCTGCTTCCACAGCCTCCTCCCTCGCTTGCTGCCTCCCTTTCTCTGACTGGCTCTGTCCCCACCCCAACCCCCAAGCCATATATGTGTTTGTCTTTGGGGATGTTTCTTCTTGAGCAGGTGGACAAGACCGTTCTCTTGGCAGTGTAGGGAAAACCCTTATGTTCATATCACAGGGTGTCAAGTGTCAACATTGTCAATGCTTATACCCAGCATTTGTCTCTCAGACAAAGCAAATTCCTCTTGAAAGCATCCCAGAATGTGGTTTTAGGTTCATACTAGAAATAAGTACTTCTTCACAGACTAGCAATTAGTAAGTAGATATTTTTCTTATTCTAAAGCACTTCATTTTCATCCATTTCTTCAAGTTCTGTGCTCACAAGATAAAACAAAAATCTAATTTTCACATAAAACCCTCAAACATTTAAAGACATTTGCACTGTACTTTCTGTGTGAAGTTGCCCTATCAAAGAACTCTATCCTTCAACTTTTTCCTTCTGGCTAATATTTTTATATTACAATAAAAAGGATACATGATAAACTTTAAGTACTTCTTAATGAAGTATGATTTAATTTCTGTGCAGTTACTATCTAAAAATATACCATTGAATCTTGACCTGGATTATTATCACCCTGAATTGATTTGTCTCCTATTTCTGCTTCTTCAAATACTCCATTGTAAATCAGCCTGAAAGAACAGGGTCCCTTTGGTTTAGGATGTGCAGTGGAGGCTTAAAATGGACTTTCTAGATTTAGAAAATTTTAAAAAGGAAGATATTGGGGCAGGGAGCCTAAAGGTCACTATCTAATACTCTATGAGGGAACTCTCCCACCTGGATATACAGGCAATGAGGCTTTATTGGTGATTCCTCCACATAAATTAACTGGAGGGCCTTCCAAGTTCAAACTCTACATCATTTTTTTTTTCTTTATGGTACATTCTGATAAACTCCCAGGAGGCCCCAAGGCAAGGCTACTCCTCTATGGATCAATTTTCAGCAGCACCATCCAATGGAAAGCTTGTGTGTGGGTCACACATAGGAACCACATATATAATTTTAAGCTTGCCTAGTAGTTAATTTTTTTTAATTTAAAAAAAAATCAAGTAAGTCTGCTAGTATATGTCTTTAAACCCACTGTTTAGGAATTTGAAGCTGGAGGATTATGAGTTTGAGGTCAGTGTGGACTACATAGCAGATTATAATAATCTGTTACATAATGAGATCCTCCCAAAAGGAAAAAAATTACCTTAGAAATTATCCAGTAAACGTAAACTCAAAAATTCCTATTGTCATTCCAACCCTCTGATCCTTGGAAAACTAACTCGGTTATTTTAGTTACTGTTCTTATTAGAGATTTTTATTTTTGAGACAAGATCTCATATATTCCAGGCTAGCCTCAAACTTACTTTGCAGCCAAGGATGACCTTGAACTTCAGATCCTCCTTCCTCTCCTTCACATAGGTAGGGATTACAGGTGTGTATCACCATGCCCAGTTTTATGCAATGCTGGAGAGTGGATCCCAAGGCCTCATGCTTTCTTGGTAAGCATTCCACCCACTGAGCTACATCTCCAGGCCCAAAACTACTTCTTTTATAGGAAATTGAATTTATTTCATCCTTGTGATGCTGCATTTTACAGACCGAATATCGAAGGTTAGAAGAGTGGTGAGTGTGTGTGTGTGTGTGTGTGTGTGTGTGTGTGTGTGTGTGTGTCCAATATATAGAATAATAGGAACTGGAATCCCAGTTAATGTCTCCCACATAGTGGTCTGCCAATGTCCTCATCACATCACGTTAATTACAAGTGACTTCAGATTTGGTGGAATTTCTCCTGGGACAGCGTCTTTCCCTCCTTTATTTACAGTTCCAAGGATGAATGCGCCATCAGTAGACTCTTTTAGATGTTTTGTTCCTAAGTAAATACAATTTTGGTAAAGTCTCTGTAGAGCTGAAGTGTCATTCCTACCCTGTCACACCTCTGTGATTTATTAGTGAGCACACAGCTCACACAGCAAAGTGTTCAGGTGGTAAGTCTTGATGGGTGTTTAAACACGTCCATCATCCCTGGAAAGTTCCTCTGACCCTTCTCATCTATCCCATTCTGCTTCTCTTCCCAGCACAAGCATGAAGCAGACAACCATCTTTATTTCTGTCCCTTCAGCTTGGTTTATCATATTCTGATTTTATACAAATGGAATCACATTCTGTGTGTTGTTTTGTCTTTTACTCATTTGTCCAAGGCTGAGCGATTGAATACAAGCAGTTGTTTATCCATCAGCTGCTTGATGGGTGCCAAGGTTAGGTGGGAGTTCTTTTCTTTCTCCCCTTTTAAAACCATTATTTATAAAATATGAAGCCACTATGGGCATTCTATGATGTAGATTTTTGTGGATAAAAATGCTTTTAATTCCTCAGAGGTGGTAGGGCCTCCCTTGGGTAGTCAAAGCATAGCATACCAAATTGAGGCAGGGTCTAGCCCCTCCCCACTGCATCAAGGCTGAGTAAGGTATCCTACCAAAGGAAATAGGCTCCAAAAAGCCAGTTCATGCACCTGGGATAAGCCCTGGTCCCACTGCCAGGAGCCCCACAAACAGACCAAACGACACAACTGTCACCCACATTCCAAGGGCCTAGTTTGGTCTCATGCATGTTCCCCAACTGTCAACCCTCTGAGGAGTGGATGGGAAGGTAGGAGAGGGGGGAGATGTGGGTGGGAGAAGGGGAGTGAGGAAGAACTGGGGTTGGTATGTAAAATGAAAAAATAAAGAAAAAGAAAGGAAAACAGACTAGAGAAATATAACACTCCCTGTAGCTACTAGATCAAAAGAAATCCAGACTGGATATTGGCTGAAGTAACCAATCTTTCAACTTTTAAAATACAGACTGAGCAGGAATACACACACACAATTAAGGAAATAGAGACAATTCACTTGAGAGAAAGTAAAGGGGTGTGTGGGAAGGGCTAGAGGAAGGAAAGGGAAGGCAGAACATGATGTAATTATACTGTAATTTCAAAAATAAAAAGTATTTTAAAAATGCTTTTAATTTCTCTTGGGTGAACAGCAGAGAGTGGAATTACTGAGTACTTGTGTAGATGCAGTTTATAAAATCCCCAGGTAAACTGGACCATTTTACACTCTAGGCAGCTCTATGGAAATATGCCATACTGGTTGTCCTATAAACCTACCGACCTTGGCTCTTTTGAGTCTTTCTGCCTTTTGCTGGTTTGGTGGATGGGTAGTGGCACCTCCTGGAGGTTTTATTTGCATTTTCCCATGACTGGTGATGTTAAAGGCTTTAGAATATGTTTCACATATATTCTCTTTTGTAACATTGATCCCCTATCTCACTGAGATGGGGTTATGGTAGACTTTCTGGCCAGAATAATGATACCCTTTCCACATCTTTCAGAACTTGAGTAAGTTAATGATTCTCTTCAAAGATAGTTTCTCTTCCTCCATCTCTATTTTCATGTTTCCGTAGAGGTCACACAAATTTAGAAGTGTTGAGTCCCGTGAATTTGAATATATCTATGACATTAGTGAGAAAATGCACGTATGTGAAACCATTGTATTCTGCAGGGTATACAGATGTGATGTAGTTTCAGGTGGTCTTTATAATATCAAATTAATTGGTGTTAAGCACAAAGCAACCGTAGCTGAGTATAAGGCTGCAGCTGATCTTTCCTGCCCAGAGAGTTTTGATGACATTTGTACTGTCCCATTTCCCTTCCTAGTAAGTTTATAGTTCCATTCTGTACAGTGTTGTGACTGTGCTATTTTCAATGCTCTTCTCAAGCATATTATTCCTGTGCTGTAATGAGCACAACTTCGTATTTTTTTTCATTTTCCCATTCCGTCATTCAATATTATACCCTCCATCTGTTCTGTCTTGCAAATGCATATTGGTATTTTCCTCAAATTTCTTTTCACTTTCAGCTGGAACTCTGCTCTGCCGCAATCCGTTGAGTGCTAACTGCTGTGCTAATAAACAGCCTCTACCAAGTGGCTATGTTGATTGATGGCCAACCGGGTATGTGCATGGAGTTATTTCCAAGTCAGGTTAACTAGAACACACTTAATCATTCTCATTCTCCCAGAAGAACATCTGAGAAACTCTTTTGATGATAAATTTCATGGCTGAAAAAACGAGGTAATGAGAGGATCTGCTGTTTTGGATCAAAAAGGGTACACTTGTGAGGCAGTTTTGATTTTAGTATGGAGCCAGTGTGATGGAGATGGGATTCACTAAGTGATGCTCATTGAGGACCCTGAGCTCAGATGCTACGGTTGCAGCCAACGCGTGTTCCCAATTAACACAGCTACATGGTGCCCAGATTAAACAAGTGGAGGACTCTCCTCTTGCCTGTTGAATTCTAGGTACAGAATCCTCAACTTTCCACATCAGGCCCTTCAGCAGTTTTCCAGTCAGTAGACTGGGAACTCGGATGGCTGAAGCGTTAGATAGTATTCCACACTTCCCTTTGATGGTGGTGGTGGCGGCATTGGCTTCATAATCACTGTGAGATGCTCGGAGAAGCCATGTAGAGCAGAGGGCACTCTCTGAGATCCTGCCACTAGCAATTTATTCCTTTTTTTGTTAAGAAAAATTGTCTTCAAAGGGAAATGTCTCTAGTAAAAAGGAAACATATTATAGCAAATATCTCATGACATTGTCTGTCAAGGGTAATTTCTAGAAACTCAATGAGGCTACATTCTGTTTAATATTTTTCTAAATGGTTCTTAGAATTATAAAAGCCATATATTACCCAATTCTAGATAAAGAATACATACCACAATAAAGTTAAAACTTTAAAAATAATTTCTTTCAAGACTGCCAAGTAATCTTAGGGATATTTATTGAAAAATAATTGGCTTAAATACAAGCTGATCTCATTTTAAGTGTAACACACACACACACACACTTAGAAAGAGAGGCACACACCACAGTTGATTCTTCATAACTGTGGTTCTATGCATGTGCATTCAGTTAACTATAGAATAGGAAACAACAATGGCATCTTACTGAGCATACACAGAATGTTTGTTTGTCATTTCTGAACAAGCCAGTATAGTAACTATTCATTTGGCATCCACACTGTATTAAGTGTCAGGAGTCATCTCAAGATGATTTAGGGTGTAATGGAGCACTGGCCAGGATTTATATAAAAGTATACCACATTCTATACAGAACTTGATCCTCCCTGGATTTTGATATATGATGGAGGTTTCTGGAACCAATCTCCCGAGAATACCAAGGGATATTTGTATATTTCTCTACCACTTTCCTTTGCTTTTTGATTTTTTTCAGTGATGATTCATAAGTCTATTCCTTGCTATAACAGTATCCCAATGCCCATGGTATAGATTGTATCTATTAATTTTATCATTGCCATTTAGAAGAGCATTTAAAATTATTTTTCTTGCTACAGGTAGTTTATAGGATAGTCAGCCTTCCTTAAAATAATTGAGGAAAATGTCTTTTTCTGATTTGGTCAAATGTCAATAACTTACTCTTATTCCTTGGAGTGGAATTGTTGGTCTTAACTTTTTTGCCTGTATTACTTAGTATCATAAAAACACTGCCAACTTGCTGAGGGAATTTTATTATTTATAATTTATGTCAAAGATCATTAATGATAATTTAGGTATGCAACAGACGTCAATGAGAAGTCACTGTATGCAGGAACTTTTGAGACATTTGCAATACAACAGTAAAGCCATTAAACTCCTTTCCCTGTTGCTTACATTCTGATGATAGAAGAGAGGAAATAGATACAGAAAAAATAAACTAAAAGCTGATGGCAGTTATGAAGAAAAATAAAGCAGGCTCAGGGAAGAGACGGCAATGCGGAGATGGGAGGGGTGTGCAGCACTTTCAGTTAGAAGGTCAGAAATGTTTTTCTTCAGTGGTGACATTTGTGCAGAGAGCACTGTTAAAAAAGATGGACAGTGCCCATCTCTGGGAAGAGTATTCCAAGCAGAGGAAAAGCCAAGGGCAAAGGCTTTTGGCACAGTGTGCTTGGAAGGGCCACCAGAGCAACAGGGAGGCTCGCACATGGAGAAGTGGGAAGCAGAGAGAAGCAAGGGAGAGTCTGAGTGCTGTCCTGTGGCCAGGGCAAGATAAGACAGGGATGTACTGGCCATGATAAAATGAGACGTCCAATTTCCCTGAGCTTTACCCAGAGGTGAAACAAGGGCCTGGTAATGTGAGAATTAAACCTGATGGCAGGCAAGAAAGGGCCTGTAGAGAAACATATTAATAATAAAGCCAATCAGACAAAATAGAGATCAATAGAGTAGAGGTAGCCAGGGGCTAGCGATGAGAGGATTTGGATATAGTTATAATGAGTCAACACAGGAGACCATGTGCTATGACAGTTCTGGGCTTGATTATTGTTCTAATTATATTACCTGTACAGGTACTAAACTTCCTAAAAATACATGCATGCATAGGCACGTATACACACACACACACACACACACACTAACATGCACACATATGCACAGACACACATGTGCATCCACACATGCATGCATACATACATATATACACAGGCACACACAAACAAAAACATATGCACATGTCACTCCAAATGTACACACACACACACACACACACACACACACATACACACACAGGCACACAAACACATACATGCACATGTACATGCATACACATACATATGCACATATATATGCATACATGCACATGAACTCATAGCCACACACATGTATAGGCACACATACATACATACATACATACATACATACATACATACATACATAAATGCAAACACAGAAGAACACAAGTACACACATGCACAGGCCCATAAACAGGAGAACACACAGTGTGACATAGTTCTTAGCATTATTATGGTTCTAGTGAATTTTTACAAGAGCTAAAATTCCTGGAAACACATGCTCTGTTAAGAATGTCATTGGAGGAAAAAAACAACTGCATGATCATCTCATTACATGCTGAAAAAGCCTTTGACAAAATCCAGCACCCCTTCATGTTAAAAGTCTTGAAGAGTAAGGGGCAAGCCTAAACATAACAAAGAATTTACAATAAGCCGACAGCCAAAATCAAATTAAATGTAGAGAAATTCAAAGCAATTCCATTAAATCGGGGATAAAACAAGGCTATCCACTCTCTCCATAGCTATTCAATATAGTACTTGAAGTTCTAGCTAGAGCAATAAGACAACTTAAGGAAATCAAGGCGATACAAATTGGAAAGGAATAAGTCAAAGTATTATTATTCACGGATGATATGATACTTTAAACAAGTGACCCCCAAAACTCTACCAGGGAACTCCTACAGCTAATAAACATCTTCAGTGATATGGCTGGATACAAGATACACTAAAAAAAAATAATCAATAGCCCTCTCATATACAAATGACAGACTGAGAAAGAAATCAGGGAAACAACACCCTTCACAATAGCCACAAACAATATAAAATATCTTGGGATAACCATAACCAAGCAAGGGAAAGATTTGTGTGACAAAAAATTCAAATCTTTAAATAAATAAATTGAAGATATCAGAAGATGGAAATATCTTCCATGCTCACGGATTGCTAAAATCAACATAGTAAAAATGGCATTCTACCAAAAGCAATCTACAGATTCATTGTGACACCATCAAAATTCTAACACAGATCTTTATAGACCTTGAGAGGACAGCATACAAGTTTGTATTAAAAAAAAACCCTGGGATAGCTAAAACAATCTTGAACAATGAAAAAACTTCTGGAGGTATCACCATCCATGGTTTCAAACTGTATGACAGAGCTATAGTAATAAAAACTGTATGGTATTGGCATAAAAACAAACAAGTTGATCAATGGAATCAAACTGAAAACACAGACATAAATCTACACACCTGTGGGCACCTAATTATTGATAAAGATGCCAGACATACACAATGGGAAAAAAGAAAACGTCTTCAACAAATGGTGCTGGAATAATTGGATGTCTGCGTATAGAAGAATGCAAATAGACCTATATCTATCACCCTGCACAAAACTTAAGTCCAAGTGGATCAAAGACTTCAACATAAAACCAGATACACTGAGCCTGATAGAAGAGAAAGTTATTGCCTTAGACCCATTGTTGCAGGATACAACATCTCCTAAATAGAACATGGATAGCACAGGAACTAAGATTGACAACTAATAAATGAGACCTACCAAGGAATCACTATAAAATTATGTTAGTTTAATATATAAATAAATAGGACCTCATGAAACTGAAAAGCTTCTGTAAGGCAAAGAACACCATCAGTAAGACAAAACAGCAGCCTGCAGAATAGGAAAAGATTTCAATAACTCCATACGCAATAGAGGACTAATATCCAAACTATATAAAGAACTCAAGGAACTAGAAATCTATAAACCAAACAATCCAATTAAAAATGGGATACAGATCTAAACAAAATTCTAATTAGAGGAATCTCAAATGATTGAGAAACACTTGAAGAAATGTTCAACATCCTTAGCCATCAGGCAAATGCACATCAAAACTACTATGAGATTCCACCTTATACCTTTCAGAATGGCTAAGATCAATAATACAAATGACAGCTTATGCTGGAGAGGATGTGGAGCAAGGGAAACACTCCTCCATTGCTGGTGGGAGTGAAAACTCGTACATCCACTTTGGAAATCAATGTGGCGGTTTCTCATAAAATTGAGAATCTGTCTGCGTCAAGACCCAGCTATACCACTCTTGGGTATATACCCAAAGGGCACTCCAACCTACCACAAGGAAACTTGTTCAACTAGGTTCATAGTGGCTTAATTTGCAATAACCAGAATCTGGAAACAACCTAGATTACCCTCAACTGAAGAATGGATAAAGAAAATGTGGTATATTTATACAATGGAGTATTGCTCTGCTGTTAGAAAAAAAATGACATCTTAAAATTTGGAGGCAAATGGATGAAACTAGAAAAAAAATCATCCTGAATAAGGCAACCCAGACCCAGAAAGACAAACATGGTATACTCACTTATAAGTGGATATTAACTATTGAGTAAAGGATAGTACATTACAATGAACAGATCCAGAAATGTTAGATGAAGAGGAGAGGTCTGAAGGATGCATGGTTCTCCCTAGGAAGGGAAAGTAGGATTTTGTGGGTGGACTGGGGGCAGGTAGGGATGGGAATAGGAGGGATTATATAGGAAACAGAGTGACAGAGGGAGAGAGTATGAGGAGAGATCACTGGAATAGGTGGGCATTTAGGGGACAATGTGGAAACCCAGTGCAGTGGAAATGTCCAGGAAACTATGAGGGTGACCCTAGCGAGGACTTTTAGTAATAGAGGATAGGAAGCTTGACTCAGCTGTTTTCTGTAACCAGGCTAGGCTCACAGTGGTAGGATCTGGACATCAACCCAGCCACAAAATCTATGACCAAAATCATGTTCTGCCACAAGATGTGCTGGGGGCAATGGTGGCTCAGAGCTTGTGGGAGTGGCCAACCAATGACTGGTCTAAGGAGGCCCAAGATATGCCTGACACTGCCTAGATGGCCAAGATCTGGAAGCTGGATCGCTCAGAGACCTAGGGTAAAACCAAACATGACTGACAAAAATAAAGGAAGAAATTAAATGAAAGAAAATAAATAATAAAAACCATGAAATGGTTCCTAGTGATATTCTGCTATACTCATAGATCATAGCCCAATTGTTATCAGAGAGGCTTCCTCCAGCAGCTAATTTGAGCAGATACAGAGACTCACAGCCAGACATTAGCAGGAGCCCAGGGAACCCTTCAAAAGATGGAGAGGAAGGACTGTATGAGCCAGAGGGGGTCAAGGACACCAGAAGAACATAGCCCACGGAATCAACTAAGCAGGCTCACAGGGTCTCACAGAGACTGAAGCAGCGACCACAGAGTCTGCTTGGATCTGTGCTAGGCCCTCGGCATACATGCTGCAGTTGTTTACCTTGGAGATTTTGTTGTACTCCTAACAATGGGAGTGGGGCTGTCTCTGACTTTCTTGCCTACTCATGGGACCCTTTTCCTCCTACTGGGTTGCCTTGTCTAACCTCGATAAGAGGGTTTATGCCTAGTCTTGTTGCATCTTGTTATGCCATGTTCAGTTAATATCAATGGGAGGCCTGCTGTTTTCTGAAGGGAAGTGGAGGAACAGTGATTCTGTTGAAGAGGGGAGTCAATGGGGGGCCCGGGAGGAGGGGAGGGAGAGGAGGCTTCAGTCAGGATGTATTGCATGAGAGATGAATAAAAAATAGGAAAAAAAGAAGGCCATTGGAATTTTGGTGTGACTCCTATTCAATCTGTAGATTACTTTTGGTTATTTTTACAGTATTTATTCTGCCACCCCATGAACATGAGAGGCTTTTCCCATTTTCTAGTGTCTTTTCCAATTTCTTTCTTCAGTGCTTTATAGTTTTCATTATAGAGGTTTTTTTACGTCCCTGGTTAGCTTTATTTCTAGATATTTTTGAGGCTATTTTGAATCAGATTGCTTCCTTGATTTCTTTCTCAGCATGTTCATTATTGGTATGTAGAAAGCTACTAATTTTTGCATGTGGATTTTCTATCTTCACACTTTGCTGAAAGTGATTATTCTGGTGGAATCATTAGCGTCTTTAGGGTCCTTCGTATCACATCATCTGAAAATAAGTATGATCTGAATTCTGTCGTTCCTATTTGTGTATGTTTTGTTTCTTACTCTTGTTTATTTCTCTGGCTAAGCATTACAGCATTGTGTTTAATAAATGCAGGGAAAGCTGGACACTGCTGTCTAATCCCTGACGTTAGAGGAAATGCTTTTAGCTTTTCCAGATTCCACTCTCTGAAGAATCACAAACTGTAGGTGCTGGAGAGATACCTCAGCGAGGAGAGCATATATTGCCCTTGTATAGGACCTGAGTTCCATTCCTAGCACCTGTGTCTGGCAGCTCACAACCACCTGTTCCTCTAGCTCTGGGGCTCCAACTCCTTCATTCTGTGATCACATGCATGCACATATGCACAAGCCCACATGCTCATGCTGGTATACACACACACACACACACACACACACAATGTTATAAAAAATGATTGCAAAATGTAACAACATGAAAAAGAAATGTAAGGGACGTGTCTCGGTTCATGTTGCACTGCTATAGTGCAATGCTCTAGAACTGTAATACTAATAATGGGTAATCCATGGAGAATTCCATGGTCTCATTGGTCTGGATGCTGGGGATTCCAGTATCAGGGTAGAGGGGCTTCTCACTACATCAAAACAACAACAACAAAAAAAAAAAAAAACAAAGAAGAACCACATTGGCCTTCCCCAGCATACAGGCATACAGATCAATGAATGTGAGATTCTCAGAACTCAGGCGTCTCTCAGAGACCCCACCACTCAGGCCCATCATGACGCATTTCAAGCTGAGTGTTGCAGGGTGCAAGCATTTGTACTGTAGTGACAAGACCGAAATTTATGAGAATACTACAAACTTGTCTTGCATAAAATCTTGAAAATTCCTACAGCTTTCACTTGATGCTCTTGAACTTTCTCAATTGTAGTCATATAAAAACAGGGAAATCTAACTTTATTCATTAATATTTGAAATTCCGTACCATGTGCCTTGGCGATTTGAGTGGCTTAAGTAACATTAGTAGAACTGACTGGTGTGCATGTACCCACAGGGAGAAGCTCCTACATGAACACGCAAGCATAATGTACTAAAGTTTTGTTTCCTCCTCAATCCATTTGGGTAGTAAATTACATCAACAGATACCTGAGTGTTGAAGCTATCCTTGGATTTGGGAAGAAAAAATACAGGGCATGCTGTCAAAAGATGTATAAGTGGCTAAAGGCAGTGAAAGGTCAGTCCCTGTATACATTGAAACTGAGAAACATAAAGAGCCCCCTGGACTGCAGTGATTGCTTAATGTGTGAAAATACTTACCATGCATATGTGAGGACGTGAGTCTGAATCTCCAGAACACATAGATTAACAAACAAAACAAAACAAAGCAAGCAAACAAAGGAACCTGGGAATGTTTCAAGATAAAAAGCCTAGGCTAGAAGAAGCATGCCTAAATAAAACCCCACAGCTAACCTCATCCTACATAGAAAATCTTGAAACAATCGATCTCATTGACATCACAAATGAGACAAGAATACCCACTACCCCCTCTCCTTTTCAACATTGTGCTTAAAGTACCAGCTTGAGTGATAAGGCAAGAGAAGGAAACTGAAGAGATACAAATAGGAAAAGAAGAATCCAAATTATCCCTATTTGTAGATGTCATGAGAGTATCCATTAGAGATCTGCAAAATTCTACCAGAAAACTATAACAATAAACAAATTCAGCAAAGTGGCAGGATATAGAATCAACTTATACAAATCAATAGCTATACATCCAAAACAAACATAGAGAGAAAGAGATCATGGGCACGCCCCCATTCACAATAGCCTCAAAGGAAATAAAATATCTAAGTGTAGATGTAATTCTAAACGGTCTTATTAAATAAGAAACACAGAGCCAAATGCAGTGTTAAAAGCCCAAGAGGTCAGAGCAGCAGCCAAGAGCTAAGACCAAGACCGCCTTCTCACCCCTCGCTGTCGTTGTTGTCCTTCCCCTCCGAAAGAGACCTACTTCCTATGTGTCTGTCTTTTTATTGACTTCCTGTTCTGCCTTCTCATTGGTTGTAAACTCAACCACATGACCTCCTCGTCACTGCCTGTCTGTACAGACCTTCAGGTCTCTATGGTTGGTATAGAGATTAAAGGCGTGTGTGTCTCCAAGCCGGCTATGTCCTTGAACTCACAGACTCAGCCTGCCATGTGATCAGATTAAGGGCATGTGTTACCACTGCCAGACTTCTGCTAAATGGCTTGCTATTAGCTCTGACCCCCAGGCAACTTTATTTATTAACATACAAATAAAGTCACATTTCCGCACAAATAAAGTATCACCATATCTAAGAATCAACTTAACCAAGGATGTGAAGGATCTCTGCAATGACAAATTTAAACCTCTGAAGAAAGAGATGCAGAATGACACCAGAAAGT
>CABHPH010160899.1:0-42811 GCA_902168325.1 Peromyscus nudipes
AGAGATCCGCCTGGCTCTGCCTCTCCCGAGTGCTGGGATTAAAGGCGCGCGCCACCACCGCCCGGCTCTCACTCTCTTATATGTCTTGGATGAACAAGTGCAGTTTGAAATTCAGCACATAGTTTATATCAGCACCTCCACAAATTGAATGCTTAGCTATAAATCTTAAATAGGTGCAAGTTTATGAGGAAAGCACCCTGACTCTGAAGAAATGTTCATCTGTGGACTAGACCATGAGGTGGTAGCTGCTCCTTCCTCCATCCACAGATTGGTATGAAACTTGTCTCACTGCTTGAAAAAATACCCGACTAAAGCAATTTCAAGAAGGGAGAGTTGATTTTGACTTAGGATTCTAGGGGACCCAGTTCATCATGGCCTGGACGGTGGGCAGCAGAGCAGCAAGCGGCCGAACGTTTATGCCTGGTCCTTTTCCTTCTTTCCATTCCGTTCTGGACCTCAGCCAATAGAACTGTGTTGCTCACATGTAGGGTGTGTCTTTTCACCTCAATTAACCCAATCTACGTAACCTCACACACACAGGGCCAGAGTTTTGTTTTCATGGTGATTCTAAATATTATCAGCCTGTTCATGGATGTTTAGGGCACCTTTATTTAAAATGGCCCAACCTTCAGAGCAACCAAGATGTCCAGAAAGTTCTGGAATATGATTCAGTACACAAAAGAAATGAGTAACCCAAATTACAGAAAGATGGGAAGAAACTTCCATGTGTATTTTCTTACTGAGTAAAATAAGTCATTTCAAAGGGTTACCTATTGTGTGGCTCCAACTGCATGAAAAACAAAACTGTGGCCGTAAGAAGATTAATGGCTTCTAGTAGTTTAGGGGTGGAGGAGCAGGAGATATGACTAAACAGGATACGGAGGGGTTTTAGAGAAACAAAAATAATGCCTCTGATTATAATGGTGAACATGTGTCGTCATGTATTAGTCCAAATCCAAGGAATGTACAGCTCCCAGATTGCACTCTAATGTAAACCATTGTCTTGGGGTAATTATGATGTAAATATAGGTTCACAGAAGGTAACAGAAATGCCAGTCTGGTGGGGGATGGTAGCAACAGGGACAGACAAGCATATGTAGGAGGGGGAGGGACGCAGAAGATCTTTCTATTTTCCTTTCTACATTTTGCTTCTAAGACCACTCAAAAAAAATCTTAAAACAAAACAAAACAAAACACAAATCTTTGTGAGTTTGAGACCAGCCTGATCTACAGAGAGAGTTCCAGGACAGCCAGAGGTACACAGAGAAACCCTGTCTCGAAAAAACAAAAACACAAAGGAGGAGAAAAACAAGCATTGTGTCATCGTCCCCACCACCCCCCTCTTCCCACCACCACCACCAAATGAATCATCCAGAGGATCCGATTCTACCCCCAGCCTCCTCTTCCTTCCCTTCCAGTCATCCTACTAAAGGCACACAAACTTCTCATTAGAATTCTCTCTACCATGCAAAACAACCTTGGGCTCAGTAGGCTTTAAACAACATCTCTTAAAATGTGTCTTTATTTCCCTATCTTTTCATTTGTTCAAATGAAAATTTCTGAGCAACTACTATTGGCAATATTAATAGATAATATCAGCAGAAAAGTCTTCCGTGTTACTAAAGGGCTTAATCACTAAATCTGTGCTGTAATAGATCGGTGGGAAATTAGGAATTCCTTCAAGGGGTTACTCCTCGGAGGTTAGGCTTGTGAATGAAGACCCTCTTGTGAAACACTTTTCTGAGCCAAGTCTGGGCTTGGAAGAAGAGGAGGTGAAAATTCTCTTCTTGCTTCTTCTAGACTCTTTGTAGAGCTCTAGGCAATCTCAAAAAAGGCATGCTGTACAAACAAGCCTCGCTGCTGAGGGTCACGAGAAGGGGAAAAGCGGACGGAGATAGCTCAGCAGCCCCAGATTAGAGGGCAAATATTTTAGAGTGGGTGCGTTCTATCATGTCAGAGGGATAGACCACGGCACTGCCTGGAGCAGGCAAATATTGCAGCATCATTAAAAAATTCAGCAAGACACACAAATGTCTTACTAGGATAGACCTGTTCTAAAAGAATTCTGTTCTACAAGAATTGACATCTTTTTACAACATGAGTACATGGTCACTACAAATGCAGCTTTCTAACACACTGCGAGTCTTATGATATAAAGCAGTAGTGTCCAGTAGAATGTTCTCCAATGATGGACGTGTTCTATATCTGTACTATCTAAGACAGCAGCCAGAAATCATGTAGCTACAGGGCACTTGAAATGTAATAAGATCAAATGAAGACCTGAATTAGATAAATCTAAATAATTTAAATAGCCACACATGGCTAGTGGCTACTATTGGGTCAAGGTTTAGACCACTTTGGGAAAATGACACAAGATGTCAGCATGAGAAAATCCTATCTATGTCTATTCTGAGGGCTTAGAAAAATGCTTTCTCTAATCCTTCCCCACCACAGACACAAAGACACCATGGAAAATGCCAGGACACAATACAAGCCATGCAAAAGAGCAATGATTCTCCAGCAGGCACCTTGGGGCCTTGTTAAACTAGATCGTGAGGTCCGCTCTGAGAGATCTGGAACAAGAAGTAAGAAACCCGGCACTTCTGATGCCTGGCCTGGAGACAGAATTTTGAGAAGCACTAGAAACACATCAGCATCAAACACTGGCCTACTCCTACCAAGAGGAGCACTGTCTTGTCACCTCTGGTCATGGAAGAGCCTCATTCTTCAAGGTACTCAGACTCTTTGCCAGGCACTCTTATACACACACACACACACACACACACACACACACACACACACACCCCAGAAGCCAAAGAAACCAGACTGTCTACAATGGCCTCCGCATACATTAGATCCAAGGTAGAGAACAGGCAAATCTTTCATGAACCAGAAACACAGCAAAGAGAACTCAAAAGATGCCTCAACAGTTTACATCTAATTCCTGCAGTGGCCATGTCCTGTCATGGGACTGAGGCTCTTGGTGAAAATAATGTAGGTTATTTCAGATTAGTTCAGAATTATGGCCTCCTTTTACTGTTCCAAGACACAACAGTGGAAAATACCAAAGAACACGTGTCTTATGAAAACATGTTATTTGTCACTCCGAGGGTGTACATTGGAAAAAGCCTGTTTTCCTATTCCATACTCTCAAAGAAAAAAAAGGAAAGAAGTGTAAAAGCTCTAGAGCAATTGTGAGTTTTTCTAAGCAGTCTCTATCTTTATATAACTCACAAAAATTGGTCTGGATTGTCAGTCACTCAGAAGGAGATTTTTGTTTCGGCGGTTACCTTTCTCTGTCCTTTGGTCTAATCTCTCTCTGTCCTTTAGTCTAATTAGAGGTGAGTCATTTTCACATTAAGAAATCACCCTGATGGTTGCAATTTCCATGACTACTTTTTAGAACGGCCATCTTTTTGCCTCGTGGCCCTCTGTTGGTCCTTAACTTTGCAAAGGAAAAGCTTTCACCCAGAATATATTGCTGCAGTGAGCTAGAGCATATCTTCAAATGAACTCAGAATCTCGGACTGCACGTGACTGTGCACACTACTAAACTTCATTCTTTAACTTCCGTTGTCCCCCTTTTACTGACATCATGATGATTAGGAGGGATGCTTGGGCCCTAAGTATCTGGGAGACAGTTATCACTTAGCATTTATAGAAACCCTGATCAACCACACAGTACTATGTACCTTGCCTCCTAAGGCTGATATACTATGGTGTACCTATTTTACAGGGAAGAAAACTGGGAGGAAAAAAGGAATTAGGTAAATTAAAACACAGTCCTAGAGAAATTCAGAACAAGATTAAATCACTGTATTCCTTCAGCTGTGGCAATTTTATCTACCAGAAGACATATAACAATACCCAGAGACCTTTTTGATTGCTTGGGGAGCTACTGGCATTTAGTGGTCTGAGGCTAAGGGCAAGGGCACACTATACATCCTACCGTGCATAGCAATGGCTCACACAAGAACTGCCTCCTTGAAATCAGTACTGCCTGGTGCACTGGCAACTCTTACACCACTTTCCTTGGCCCCTTATCAATGGTTAAAGAATGGCTGCCTCCATAATTTGACCCTCATACAATATTTACACAGAAACATGCCAGTCAATTGCTATTTTTGATGTAAAATACTTCTGAGATACATTTAAAATAGAGGCTACATGAGAGCCACAGATAAAAAGGAGAGTAGCAAGCCAAGCTGCGGTGGCCCACGCCTTTAATCCCAGCACTCGGGAGGCAGAGGCAGGGGGATCTCTGTGAGTTCAAGACCAGCCTGGGTTCCAGGAAAGGCTCCAAAGCTACACAGAGAAATCCTATACAGAGGGGGGGAAAAAAAGGAGAGTAGCCCCATGTTAAGGAAAATTCTTTTAGGGACGAAATTTAACAAGGAACACTCCTCTCATGAGCAACCTCTAGACTCCGGGCTGAGGTCTGTGCCAGCTGGTCCCTGGACTCTTCTGTAGATGGCCTGCCTCCCAGCTGCATCTCCCCACTGAGCATGTGCGTCACTCAAGAGCAGCAATGATGCACACTTACGGGAATCTCCAGGGACCTGCAGCCCTTAATCGTCTATATTGTTCAGTAAATTGTACTCATTAGCGAGCCACATGAGGCACAGATGTACAAGTAGCCTTTCCGGGTGCCCTCAGTCTAGCAAGGCCTCATGACACTCTGAACTCACTGGCTGAAAACTGTCCTCCCTCTTAGTTAAAGCTGGAAAAAAAATATTCCGCCACCACTCCTGGCCCTCTCTAACCATTCTTAGCTCTGCTTGGAATAGTGTTAGTCATGATTTCTTCTTCAAAGAATATGTTTTAGGTTCAAGTGCAGAAGTTGGAGAACAAAGAAAAGAAGTGGCATTCTTTCCTCCCTGGACCTCCACTTAGACTCAGAAGAGCTCACCAAACACTATGTCCTACTAGTCTTGAAATTTTTTTGCCACAAACAAAACTCCAAACCAGGTTTGGTTACCAAGTTCCCAGTAGTCACATACAATATACCAGCAACTACAGACAGCTGAGTAGCTGGGTATGTGTCCAGAGACAGCAGATGGGAAACAATGGCGTGGGCAGAACACTGTGCTTTAAGCTGCTATGGGTCACCACACCAGAGACTTCAGCTCTGACCAGAGATTTCCTTCATGAACAGAGAGATCAGAAGAAGTTCAGTGAATGATTCATGAAGGAGGAGGAGGATGGTAGGAAGGAACATCTGACCAGACTATTAGCAATGTGATATGACTTCAGGAAAAAGGGAAGCCTCGACAAGCCTGCTTGTACAAGTCACACCCCACACAAACTCACTCAACAACCCTATGTAGAGATATCTCCACACACAGGACTCAGCCCCATCCCTTGGTCATCACTTCTCATATTTGTTGATTTGAGTCCATGATTTGAATAAAGAAAGCTTTAGAAGCATTTCAGAGACAGAGCATCCCATTGCACTGACTCCAAGAAGAGTCAGACAAGAGTATCTATGATTTAGCAAAGCCAGCAAACAGGGAATGCATTTGCCTTACCCTGGAGGAGAGGATGTGGAAGCCTTCAAACGCTCTTACATCCTTGCAACCCATCGGATCCGCTGCTTTTCACCACACACTCACTTCTGCATGCTGGACCACAGCCAAGCAATCTGCTAAAGACAAAAATGAATGAATACAATGGGCCAATTTATCTACAACTTCATCTCCAAAGCCACTGTTCAAATGAATCTGTTAAAAATGAACTTCATGCTTAACACACAGACCCCAACCTCAAGAGGTTCCCATATACATCCTAGACAGGTGGAAGGTCGAGAGGGATGGATTTGATGCAGAAACAGAAGTACTAAGGCTGCTGTGAGTCCTACATCTTTACAATGTGATCTCCAAGGTTCCTCTAAGGGGTTCTCACCATTCTAGTGAGCTAAGGATGGAAAATAGCATGGAAGGACTTGCTTTGAACACACAGGCACGTGAGTACAGATACACTTACTAACACTGCCCCTCCTCCAAATAGTATACACTTTTCCACTTCTGCTAGCTTTCTATTGGCTGCTCAAAGTCATACAGTCACACTTAACCCCATGGCCTTATAGTGAGCTCTCTTGGGTAAGGCTCACTCTAGTCTAATTAAGACAGCATTAGATTTAGAATAGAACACTCTCAGTATGATGTGATCACAGTGACTTTGACCTAGTTACAACTCTGGGTCTCAGCTTCCTCTTCTGGAAAACATCATGCCTCCTTTACAGGGTCTATACCTATACTCCACATGAAAGGAAGCATCATTTCTCAGACTGTCCTAGGGGTGCATGTTATTGGGGCATCTTGATAAAATGTAGGTTCTGAGTTGAAAGGTCACGGGTAAGGCCCGACATTCTCCAATTCTAACAAGCCCTTGGGGCAGTGGTTTTCAACCTTCCTAATGCTGGGACCCTTTAATACAGTTCCTCATGTTGTGGTGACCCCCAACCATAAAATTGTTTCGTTGCTACATCATAACTGCAATTTTGCTGCTGTTATGAATCGTTATGTAAATATCTTATATTCAGGATCTGACCCCTGTTCGACCCAAGACCCACAGTTTGAGAGCCACTGCCCTAAGGGAATCCTGATGCTGCTGTTCAGTGGCCACGCTGTGATTAGAAGTGAGATAACAGATTAGAGAATATTTGGCAAACTTTGTACACAAAGTGATTTCATGTATAATGAGGTTTTATATCAGCATTGTTTCTGATTCTAAATGAGTTTTCAACTAGTAGCATTTTAAAGATCTACTTAGTCTGGATATCTGATTCAGTTTTACATAGTCACACAATTTGAGAAAAAGGCTAGAACTTAAGGGGTCACTGCTCCTTTTCCTCTTCTGAAACAAATTCAGGGAGGCGATGGGTACCCCCGTCCCCACCAAAGTTCATAACAACTTAGTAGCAGAAATTGGACCTTGGAAGCAACCATTTGACTTGTTCTCTGGCATATGAATTCGCTCAATAAATTGAGAAGGAAAAATATATTTATTCTTCTACTAAAGCAAAAACAAAGATCACAATGACTTATGGCCAAAAAAAAAGGCAGCAGAAGGTGGCATCTACCAGCATGGGCCACTGCAGTATAAAGGGTAAGTAAGATGTCACAGGATACAGATCCCAAGGTTTGTCAAGCAATATTCTCCACAACAACAAAGTTATTTCTCACGTGTCCAAAGTGGGAATGGAACACAAAGTAACATCTGCATAGCTTCTGGTAACAATAAGAATTTTTATTTCTAATCCATACAAATTCTGAGTCCCTCCTATTTAAAAACAACTAGAAAAAGAAAGTACTTGGGATTGTAAATAGTTAGGGGAAATACAATAATTAGCTCCAGGGCATCTTGGGTACTAATAAAGGTAACTAGTGATGTCTTAGAAGTTCTACCACCTAAACTGTTTCATATCTCTAAGATCCTGGTGGACCTAGGAGCTCAGAGTGCAATGCATAGTAGATACATGTAGCCAGATGTAGCATCTCACACATGAAAGGGGGGGTGTCTAAATCTCATGTCACTCTCTCATGGATTGGGATGGAGCCCATGAGACCCTGCCCTTCATTAAGGATTTATAGGCAGTTGAGGATTGCTAGAGGTGAGGGACTCATGTGGCCCCATCCTTAGGATCTATAGGCAGTTAATGGGTGCTGGAAAGGAAGAGACTGATTTTTCAGTAGTGTAGCCATGGGTAAGTTTCTTGTGCTCCTGTAAATACACTCCCAATGATGCTCCTTTAAGTAACCCTAATTAAACATGAGCATGCACATTCCCCACCCCCACCCATCACACACCAAACATGATAATAGAAGCTAGGGTTTGGCTGGGAAGAGGAAAGGGGTCAGATCATCAGGAGTGGAGGAGAAACAAGAGAGGGTAATAGTGGGGGCAAATATGATCAAAATACATATACATATGAGAATGCAATAAAATCCATTACGGACACTTAATATATGCTAGTAAGAACTTAAAAAATCTTCATGTCATAAATCAGAAAGGTAATGAATATGTGGACCTCAAATTGGATAATGAGAGCTGGGTGTCCCTTATTATGCATGTCACTGCCAGTAAAGCAGCATAAACTTGAAAGCATTCTGGTGAAATTAGGAGGGTACTGAGAAAGGAATGATGAACGGAAATCAATACTTGCATATCTATTATTAAGGTGGGTAAAATGCTTTTCTTAGCCTCTTCATTTGGAAAGCTACTTTAACAAAGGTACAATATCCCTAAGCATTCACAACTTAATTTCTGCAATCCATTCCCAACTTTCGCCTACTATTACATGAGCTCATCAATTAAGAATTCTCTCTTTGGGGCTGGGGAAATGGTTTAGATGGTAAGCCTCAGAACCCATGTAAAAAGGCTGGGTATGGTGGTATACACATATAATACCAGCAGTGGGGCGGGCGGAGTGGTGGTGTACAGAGACAGTTAGATCTCTGGGGCTTGATATCCAGCTAGCCTAGCAAAATCCTGGAACTCCAGGCCAGTGAGAGATCCTGTCTCAAAAAAACAAGTTCGATGGCTCCTGAGAAGTGACACCCCAAAACTATCCCCTAGCCTCTGTGCACTCATGCATCTGTGTGTGGGTGCATTTGTGCACACACATGCATGCACACAAATTCTCCCCTTTAAAGCCTGGTATAGTCACACACACACACACACACACACACACACACACACACACACACACACACACACACTCTACCAGCATTTGGAAGACAAAGACAGAAGAATTACAACTTCACTGGCCACACAGCAAGTTCAAGAGGGGCCTGGGCTGCCTGAGAACCTGCCCCTATAGAACAAGACAAAAGTTCCCCTCCTGTCAGTTTTCCAGAAGCTACTCCAGACAGTCACATTCTTATCCTACCTCTGTCCTGTGGATCCATCTGGTTCTGTTGAAGCCTAAGACCCTCTTGTCAGAACATGCTAAAAAGAGCTAGAGAAATGACTGGTGAGGACTTGAGTTCAATTCTCTAGCATGAACATTAATAATTATACCCAGGTATGCTGGCACATGCCTCTGTTCCTGCCATTGGAGAGTCAGAAGGGTCTCTAGGAACGCTGCCCAGGACACCCAGATCAGTTATCTCCAGGCTCAGTGAGCGACTCTGTCTCAAAAACTAAGATGGAATTTGATTGAAAAAGACATCCAGTGTCCACTTCCAGCCTCCACTCACCCACTAGCCTAGCCCAGCTCTGTAGACACACACACACACATACATATACACACACACACACAACCCAAAAATGTATAAGGACAAGGACATAAAATTACAGAGGCAAATTATGTAACACATACTCTCTTATCCACACGGACTTAGGGCGGGAGACCATGAACTCAATTTAAGAACCTTGCATTGTACAAAGGCTATTCTAGGATGATAAAAGTCTTTTCTTACAGGAAACAGTATTGTGAAAAAGTTACAATAAATAAAGCACCAAAGATATACAGGAAAGAGTCCAGCTCTGGATCAGTCAGAGAAAAAAGAAAAAACTAAAAAGAAAAGCCCAGGCCAAAGCCACTCACACTGTGACTTCAATCCCATATCAAGAAATTCTTCAGCTAACTTCCCTGGCTGGGTCCTGTAGACACGGCACTTCCTGTGTCCTAAGCACAGGGGAAGGGAGGCAGCATCTGGGAAGGGAGGCTGCAGTGAGTCCCAAGCTCGGGGCCTCAAACTCCAAGTTCTCTGCCACCCATCAAGCTCTATTAGCTTAGAAAATCACTCAGTTTGAGTTAAAACATGGGAAGGTTAAGTTAACCACCCCTAGGGGTTCTTCCACCTCTGAACTGTAGGACCCTAATGGGAGCCCCACAGTCTCTACAGAAGAAGAGCTCTGGCGAGGTATCTTCTTTTTCGAGCTTCACAGCCGTCCTAGCCTTCACAGCATGAACACACTACTGACGTGTGCACTACCTGGAGGCTTCAGAAAGACCTTACGGGAATCACTCAGCCAAAGAACTTCAGACTTGGAAAGACAGTTAAGTCGCATTCACTTGACAAACCCAGTAAACACGAGAAAAACAACAGCCAGAAAGACAAATTGATTTATGGCCACAAAATGAGGCAGTATCAATGATTTGTGACTACTGCTGTCTTGCACCAATGGGATTTTAGGATTTGCCAGTGATGGGAGCGGGGAGGGAACCCAATCAAACGGCTTATGGTTCACTTAAAGAGACAGGAACAAACCCAAAGGAAGCTGAGCTACAGGATGACAGCAGCACCGAGGGCAGGTGACTGCTGATGGCTCCCACAGGCAATGTCCTACAGCTTGGGCAGGATCCGAGCTAAAACCTTCCCCTACGCTGTGACTTCTCCATTGCTGCCAAAACACCAACTTCCCTTGCATTTAGTGTCCACAAAACCCACCTCAGAAAGTAGTCTGTAACAAAGAACAAAATAGTTATTTCAAAACTGGAGGATATATAAATGAACTCCAATTAAAAGTATTGTTTGTTTTTTTTTTTTTAATGTTCAGGTTTTGAGTGGTTACTTCAGACTTGAAGGTCAAAGTTAGCTAAGACAATCTACGAACACTTGTTAGAAATTTTCAAGTCTTAAAAGAAACTGATTTAAAATGATCTGACCTACCTTTTGTGGACAGTCCAGGGATAGAATGATTTAACATTGTTTTCATGAAAACTCTCACTGCTACCTCCAGGACATGTGTTACTGACTACAGACTGGGTTTAAAATCACATGCTCACTTCATAGAAACATCCTTATGTGGAGACCAGCTTTGCGTGCAAATAATTAGAAATGAAGTCTTGGAATGAACATCAGCTCATAACCTCAACATTATGTCTGTGTAACCAGCAGTGTGTATACCAAGTGCTCTTAAAGCTTATACTACCATGCTTGTCAATTATGGCCCCCTGAATCAGAACACACACACAGAGAGACAGAGAGAGAGACAGAGAGAGAGACAGAGAGAGAGAGAGAGAGAGAGAGAGAAAGAGAGAAAATAAATTCTCACCCCACCCCATTATTCCTGTATTATATAAACAGTTAAGTGCTCAGAACTTTTTTATTTATTATTATTATTATTATTATAATATTTTAACCTGGGAGCTAACAGAGCTTATCCAAAATCTACACAAAATCCATGCTGTGGCTGACAACTCCATAGCCAACCTCTTCATGAATTCCCAAAGGCAAGATCGCCATCTACTGGTATGGAGGGTACAACTTGTTTGAGGGAAACCTGTAGGTGACTTGAGCTAAGAACTTGAAAGACAGGCACCCTAGACTTGTGTCTTAGTGGAGATCTTTTCTACAGCATGTGACCGGGATAACTGACACAGGCTGAGAACCATAACCTTACCAGAAGCCTCTGTCATGTGATCTGGAGGTCCTCTGGAAGCCATGAAAAGGCCAGCCAGGCTAGACGATAATGAGCAGCAGAGCCTGGCAGAATTCAGACATTCCAGGCTCCCCTTTGGCCCGCAGATGAGTCCACCCAGCGCCCCCACCTGTGGCAGTGGAAGCCAGCTTTATCCCACAGTGTGTACCCTAAGGAACTCCCCCAGGCACCCGACAGGGTGAAGGCTCTTATATTTACACAATGTGACACAGATCCTCCTCCAAGAGCATGACTGCTTAGGCATGCAGGACTGACTATAATCTGTCTCCTTAGTTCCTCATCCTCTTTGTCTGTGACCCAGAGGACAGAAACAGCAGAAAGAAAATGATTTTGTGGCTGTCTTGAAAGCAGAACCAGGGGCTTTTATTGAATTGGAGGATAAAGCCCCTGTCTTAGAGGTCAGAGAGGTACACTGTGTCCCTCAAGTTGAACCATGCCTGTCAATTTTTCTGTTGGCCCTTTAGACCCTAGCCAGAGGTTTTTCAGTCTTCTTGAAACAGCTGACCCCACTTCCACAGGTTAAACAAACAACCATGACCTCTGCATATCTTACATGTAGCTCATGCGCCAAAAATGCCATTTTTTCCTCTTAAAAAGAATGCATGATTTTCTCAAACCATACCACCACCTTTATCCTCAAAGTTCCTTTTCCTTCCCCACGGTATAGCTGCTTTCCATTTTTAAGTTCTTCCCACTAATTTGCTGTGTTTCAATCTAACAGAGGAGAACCTTCTTGAGCTTCATGAGGGTCATCTGTGACATTCCCACTGTGCCTCACAGCAGATTCCACTCTTTTAGTTTCAGCTCAGGAAACCCCCAAAAGTTTACTCGGGGCAGCTGAGAACCCTGCGTTTAAGTTCTCTAGTCTAGCAAATGGAAGGGGTGCCTTCTCAAAAACAAAAAAAAATTTTTTTTAACTTGCTCAGTACATTGAAATTCTTCAGCAAGTAAATTAATTGAATTTTGTGTAATTCAGTACACTAAAATGAATATTTTGCGGGCACAAAGTATGGTTGTTTTGGATGTCTAACCGAAAAACAACTTCACATGGGAAAGGAAAGGGCTTCACAGCAGTTATCAGAATGTCTCCAAAAAGTAAGCTCTGAATGCGTTATAGAGTAACACAGTTAAGTTCTGAATGGGTTACACTGAAACTCCGGGGCCCAGGAAAAATCTTCCTGGCAATTAGCTGAACCGTTTTCACAACACCAGGTGCATCAAACTAGTTAACTGGTGGGGAAACTCAGGGGATCTTTTAAGTTTCACCATACGATGTCCTGTGTGCCATTGCTGCTGCATGTCTAGGGAGATGCTTATACCGTTTAACCACCACGTTAAGCTCCTAGACACACCCTCCCTCTTCCACAGAAGGACTCAACGGAGATTCCTCCCCATCTCTTCTGGCAGTCAAAAAAAAATTTTTAATCATACACTTTTTTCAAAGAATTAGAAAGTGCGTTTAGACCCTACTTCACCCTGCCTACACTGTCCTCCCGACAGGCTGAAAATAAGTGCCCTCTTGAACAGCCCTAGAAAGTCTCAGAACCCACCCCCACTCCGCTTCTTGTCTCTTCTTGAAGAAGCCTCTCAGCCCGCTGTCTGGTCTGCAGTTCACTGCAGGCAATTCCCTCACCATTTCCCAGTCATCAGTTACACTGTCTCTGGAAACCCTATTTTTGTGTGTGACCTGCTCTATCCAAAAAAATATTAGGCTTTTTAACGCATCTCCAGATTCTCTCCACAGGCTTCGAGCGTTGGGTTTCGGTGAAAGTCTGGGGTGAGGGCAGACGCGAGGTCCAGCGGACAGACCCGGCAGCCTTCCCAGGGCACCCTTCCCGGGGCAGCACAGGCTCGGTCTCCCCGCGATGCCCGCGGCCGCATCGAGGCAGAAGGATCATCAGATGCGCTAGGAATTTCGCTTCGCTCGCAGCCGCGGATTAGTTCGAGTCTCAAGGGCTCGAACCAAAGTGACACTACGTTTTCCCCTTTCGTTCTCCCATGCGACAGGTCTCGCTGCATAGAAGCCACCTTCTTCCCAGCCCGGGTCCAGCTCCTGTGGCATCCCCGCGGCGCCTCCCGCGCCCTTCCCCAGAGAAGGGGACCGGTGGCAGCATCCCTCCGGGGCGGGAAACAAAGGCGGAGGCGAGGTGGCCAGGTGGGTAAGCCTCCTCCCGTACAGCCGCGGCCGCCGCGGGGAGGATGGGGAAATGTATCAGAGGGTGGGAAAAGGGAAACCGAGGCACGGAGGCTGGGGAATGAATTTGCCCTGCATCCTCCCCAATGCAGGGCTCTCGGGGCAGGCAAACCCCGAGCCATCCCCCGCCGCTCCCCAGGACCCGGCATCCGAGGGACCGCCCCGCTCCGCTCACCTCGGGAGAAGCGCTCCCGCTCCCTCCGACGGCTCCGGAGAAAGCCCCGCCGCTCGCGCACGCGCACTCGCGCTCTCGCGCCTTCGCCCCTCCGGCCCCCGCGGGCGCCCCTCCGACCGGGCTCAGGCCCGCCCCGGCCCTGTCCGTCAGCGTCCGCAAGAACCAATCCTGTCGCGTGGAAGGCACCGCGCTGGTCACGTGGCCGCACAAGCCAATCACCAAATTGCCCTCGGCAAGCGCCTGGCTCCGATGTCCCCAGGGGTTCGGTTGCTACCGAGCAGAACGGGTGCAAGGCGGGCACAAAGGGCTGAGTCCCTTATTTCCGCGGATGAGTGGCGTCCAGTTGATCAATGCCAACATCGATTGATGTCTCAGATCCTAGCTTAAATAAGAGTCACCTGGGAGTCTTGTTAAAGTATGGGGTGGAGCCTCGAGATTCTGCATTTCTAACAAGCCCCCAAGTGGTGAGGAAGCTTCTCTTGGTCCAAGGCCATGCTTTAAGAGCACTGTCAAAAGGAAAAAAAACCTACTCGATTTGTTTGCAAGTTTCACGACCTCTCTTGTCCTTCAATGGTGAAGAGCATTCAGAGGACTGCCTCAACATGGGGTGATCTGATGAGCAGCTGAGGAAAAGCCACGTGGACCAACTTTGTGTATACGGAACAGACAAGCAGAGACAGATGAGAACACCAGGTCTGCCTTTGCAGTAAAGAGCTGGATGAGTGTGTCTCAAGACTTGACCGGATAAGAGAGGAACCATCTAAGGGGCCCCAACCTTGTGGAATCTCAGCAGCCTGTCGTAGGACTCTACGGGAAAACTCAGACGCATGTTTTAAGAGGAGGGAGATAGAACTAACTCTTTGGGCAATTTAGCATAAACCACAGAGCTTAGAATGTAATTTCCCTTGAGGGTTTTTAAAGTTATCCAGATACTCCTCTGTCCCTGTGTCAAATACCCAATGCCTCTGCTACCTTAAATTTGAAGTGTTTTAAGACTGGAGAGCTAGCACATTAGTTGTTCATCATTGCCAATCTAATTAATAATGTCTCAAGGTAGTTCAAGAGTCTTCACACACACACACACACACACACACACACACACACACACACGAACACACACACACACACCCCTCCCTAGGTTTGTCTGGAACTTATGATCCTCTTTCAGCGTCCCAAGTGCTGAAATTATGGACTGCTCCACCATGCCCAGCTTTCAAAAGTCTTAAATAGTAAGCTTTCCAAATCCTCCTTCTACCAGCTCTTCTGGCCAAGAGATAGGAACACATGCCAAGTAGTTTTATTTTACTCTTCAGAGAGGTGATCAAGCCGCTACTTAGAGAAAACCTCCCCTTTGTCTGTGGGTCTGGTGCATCTGGCTTCTCAATGAGAAGTGAGGCCCACGTAGCAGTCTCAGGCATGATTCATCGTACTGCTCTTGATCAGAGGTGGCCTAGCCCATAATTCAGAGTTTCAGGGACACCCTGAGGCTACCACAACGGTGGTCCCATGGTCCTGGGCCATGGTAATAACAGGATGCCTAAGCTGTAAAAATAGGCCTCGGAGATTTTTCTGCTGTCATGAAACCAGCGTTCTCAAGCCTGATTTGCATGTTGCAGTTTTTCAGAAAACAAATTGTGAGAGCCTGTGCCTGGAGAGTCTGACCAGAATGCTACACATGTCACAGGCTCCACAGCTGATATGATTCATACCCAATGGCTGCTGAGAATACCTGTATAAGCTGCTACACTTATCATGGAGTTCACCTTTTTTTTTTTTTTTTTTTTGAGAGTATGTCTCATGTAGTCCAGTCTGGCCTCCAAATTTCTTATGTAGCTGAGGATGACCTTAAACTCCTGAATCTCCTGCCTCTATCTTTTAAGTGGTGGGATTACAGGCCTGAGCCACCAAATCCCATCTTAGACTGTTTTTTAACAAGGAAAAAAAATATCAACCCGGGTACATAAATCATTAATGACACCAGCATGCTGTAAACAGAGGGAAGTTTCCACATAATTAGTGAAAATAGATTTTCAAAGCCCAAAAATAACTCATAGGTAATAAATACGACCAAGGCTATTCAACGGCACACACTGAGATGCCAAGTCTGCAACTAGGATTGACTCCCGTGGGCTGACTACACAGCTCAGAAAGAACCTATTGCCTCTGTTCACCACACCAAATTGGATGGCTCTCTGGTGATAAGGTCACCTGTTTGATGCCCTTAACCAAAACACATTTCTCTTCGGGATTTATGGAGAGTTTAGTCTCTGAGGCTTTCTCCAAAGCATGCAACGAGTGCCACCTGGGATAGATGCTAAAACACAGACTCCTAGGGCCCAAGAAGAACTTCCTCCAGCTTATGTACAAATTCTGAGGCAAGTAGTGGTTAAATTTGAGCCCAGGCTGTACCTCCAGATATGGATCATCAGCATACAAACCCCTAAGCCAAACAGCTGTGCTATTCATTTAACTTGCTGTACTAGCTAAGTAAGGGAACTGAGTCTATTCTAAAGAATTCGCCATTCTCTTCACTGGGGTTTTACCAAATTCTGTTCCTTTGTGTAGTAAGGTGACTAGTACCAGAATCTTTGGGCATGGTTCTCATGGTTCTAGTTTATCTGTGGAATGCTATTTGCCACAGTGGGGTATGACCTAGTTTTTAGATGAATCAGAGGCCCCCTCCGAACACTCAACAGCCATCTTGCTGGTAATGGACTTTATGTGCAGCACCAGAAATACAGAAGCCCTCTGTGTGAGCCTGAAAGCTAGCTTCTCTCTCCTGACACTTTAAAAATATATTTCACAGCAACCAAGTGGGGGAGAATTTTTCTCACCCTTGTAAACTTGTAACTTTATCTATTGGGGGAAACTAAGGACAGTTTTAACAGATATTTAACTAGCATGACTGATGTCAACTTTTAACTATAGAAAAGCATTTCTTTTTCTCCCCATGGGTGTCGTCATTACAGAAAGAGGTGCAAGAAGCAATGGAATCCTTGTTTGAGGATGCAAATCTGAAAAGAAAAGAAAAACATCCACACTGCCAGCCACTTTCCGTCCTTCAGTCAGCTTGCTTCCTAGACACAACCCAGCTATCCTGTCCCTGGAAATGGGTGTGTTAGTATCTGATAGGGGTCAGCTCAGGAAAGGTTCTCTAACCTGGAAATTGCTCAGTAAGAGATTTGCGTATATTGGAAAAGAAAAGATAAAATATAAACCACCCCACCCCGTTGCCAACTCCCAGAAATCCACAGTTGCTTCTTTATAATCAGGTCTCCACCAGGGTTTTATCAGCACTAATTGCATTTTTATCTCATAATAAATAGCTTTTCCAAACTTAATTGACTTCATTCATGAGGACCCACATATTAGGCAAGATTCTAGTTTCCATCTGTCATATGAATCTAGCCAGGATAATAGTTTTTATCTATGTATCCATGTTTTAATAACTGGTACTTCTTTCCACTTGGTGTGACTGTGTCCATATCTAACACAAGATATTTTTATAGAAAGGTTGACTTTAAAAAAATCTTTATAAAACATAAAGAAAAGCAACATCCTTCTATGTTTTATAAAATATTTTGACATTAAGTGCATTTAAATACTATATACTCCTCTATACTTACTCTTAACTTAAGAAACATTGAGCCCCCATGTGACCCTCCCAACAATAGGCATGTTAGATAACAATTGCACTGCACACCGCCCTGCTTAGGTATGAAAAGCAGGGGAGGTTAATGGAAGGAAATATCAGATTGTATGTATATAAGACACAACACAGCTTAAGTAGACAAAATTCTTACTGAATGAAACATTTAAAAGTCCCAAGCTGATATAAGAGAAAAATAAGAAGGCTGAGGTCCCACGTGACACAATGCCTGGTTTCACAGTGACAAATTTGGACCCAGAAAGCAGGTCCCTTTGAGAAAACAGCACAGGTAATTTGGTGTACAGATGAGGTGAAGCCCCCGTCCTCACTCATTTAGCAAGCGTATGCTACCTGAGTGTTGCTTTTGAAGCCATCTTAAAAGTCGTAAGCTATCAAAACGGTGTGTGCAACAGGCAAGCATCAAGCAAAGAGTGCTGACTGATGAAACCCGAGAGGCTTACTGTAAAAAGTGAAGCCTGCATTGAATTCCAACGAATTCAAAGGAGTTGGCCTACTGTTATGGACTGAACATCTACCCCCCACAAAAAGTCACATTTTGAAACTCCACATCCTGCCCCAGTGTGATAGTATTAGAAGTCAAGGTCTGGGGGAGATCATTTGGATGTTGTAAATGTGGACTTTTCATAAATGAGATAATTTACTGAAATTGTGATAATTTCATAATTCATGGTCCTTTCAAAGTCACAGAGACTTGCTTGCACTTTCTATTCAGGGCTACATAAAAATACAAATTAACATAGTGGTCTGTAATCCAGAAGAGGGCACTAGACCCTGAGCATGCTGGTATCTGCCCTTCAACCTCTAGACTTTTTTGTTTTGTTTTGTTTTGTTTTGTTTGTTTTTTTGGGTTTTTTGTTTGTTTTTTGTTTTTTGTTTTTTCGAGACAGGGTTTCTCTGTGTAGTTTTGGTGACTGTGCTGGATCTCACTCTATAGACATGGCTGGCCTTGAACTCATAGAGATCCACCTGGCTCTGCCTCCCGAGTGTTGGGATTAAATGCATGTGCCACCGCTGCCGGGCCAACCACTAGACTTTTGAGGAAAAAAGAAATCTGATGTTTCTCAGCCACCCAGGGTGTAGAACTTGATTATAGCATCCTGAATGGACTAAGGCCCCAGGAGTGGGACAGGATGGGGGTGTCCCATAAAAACACAAGGGCAAGAACCCCGGGGAAGTGAAAGCAAGTGAAATCAATTAAGTAGGTGGTGAAGAGATAAAGCCAACAATTTGGAGATGGATAAAGAAGAGAATTTATGATTAAGAGGTATATCACTGGCCACTCCTCCCTCTTCCTGTGCATGTGAAATCAATCATGGTTTTGAACTCTACTACGTTGATTGAGAGTAGAATGTGGACCCATATTGTCTGGGTAAATTCCCAGCTCCTCCCAGACCTGCTAGTTAAACCGGGATGGTTGGCCTTTGGAAGGGATTGGAATGGCAATAATGGAATGCAAGTACTTGACTCCTATATTGTTAACAAATCCATAAAGAGTGTAAAGTGATAAAGTGGCACTAAACAAATGTTAGCTATTATCAAGGGTCTTCTCCCTTGATATGACCTCAGACTCCTCAGTTCGGTATGACTGGCATCCCACTTCAACCAATCAGAATTGTCATCTCCTGGACCCTCCATGTCATCCTTGGTACCTAATACAGCTCTGGTTAACAGATCATCCTGATGTCACCCACTGACATCAGTTTCCATCCACTATAAAGCAAGTTCTCTATGCTGAAGGTTCCTTTCAGTCCTAAATAAAGTCGTGAAATAGTTCCACAGACATGGCTATCTTCTCACAGTCTCATTTTCACTTGCCTTTTTTTTCTCTGTATAATACACACCATACTTGAAGGACTCTGCTCATACTTACGTTTCGATTCTATCTTAATGACTATGCCTCCCGGACATCTGAATTGTATTCCAGCCAACTTGCTGCCCCTGTGCACAAGAACTTGGCACCGTTTTGGCACTCATAGCTTTTACTCAACGATTTCCAAAAATTCTCTAGACAAATTCTTCTGGCCTAGGATGGCTTCCATGCATGCACTCATTCCCCACTCCAAAACACTTCTTGGATCCTCTATGGGGACAGGAAACAAGACTAGCTGGTGAGAATTCAGGGCCAGGAAAAGAGATGTGGTTGCCTCTAGGGGTTGACCTAGGGAAAGTGAGTCCTATCCTCTAAGTTCTGGGGTGGCCTTGTTGGTACCCTGGCAAGATCTCTTTGCATCTCTTTTCCAAATTCCGAGCACCTGTCCCTCAGCCTTTGCTGTGATCTTCAATGACTACCATTAGACAGTTTTTTATCTCTGTGTGTATATGTGGAAGATGCACACATGCCACAGCACATATGGAAGTCAGAGTACAACCTCAGGTCTTCATCTTCTACCTTATTTGAGGAACGATCTCTTTGCTGTTTGCCTCTGTGTACACTGGGCTAGCCAGCTCATGAGCGAGGAATTCTCCTGACTCTGTCTCCCATCTCACCACAGGAGCATCAAGATTAGAAAATATGTGTTGCCATGTTAGACCTTACATGGGTTCTGGGAACCCAGGCCTCATCCTTGCATGGCAAGAGCTTTACCCACTGAGTTATGTCCCAGACCCAGAGGATTAACTCTGACACTGGAGCTATATCATCAGTTGGGGAACCCAAAATAGCTAGGAGCATGCCAACCCTATTAGGCAGCCATAGCTAGGAAGTAGCAGGTGTGCATTCACGAAGCCTGAGCCCATTTCCTCTGAAGTGTGAAAAATTCCGAGGCTGATTCATACTAGAAAGCTCCCTGCATGATCAGACTGTCTGTTGCCCTAACATGGTGCTTGTGAGTTCCTTCTGAGAGCTTTTCTTTATAAATCACTCACATCTGAAAGCTTGGCTGGGGTCTGCTTCTGGGCAAACAACATATGGTCATCCCCTTGCTAATGATTAAGGTGTAAATTTTGCACTGTGTTTACATTTAAATTATGTTATGCACTCTGTATTGCATGCTACACCAGGACACAGACCATGATTCATTCATCTTTGACTCACCAGAGCCAAATACTATGCAGATGGAGATCACCAAATCAATGGTGAATTGACCTGAACCAAAATGTCTCCTCTTCCCACATCATTTCCACCCAATCACTGGCCACTTCTCCAGCTCATCACCCTTTCATAATGCAGCTCCACCCACAGTGGACTTATCACCAGCTGGAATATCATGCCCTGCCCCCATTCCCAGGTCCTTGTCTCTGCATCTGTACCTGCAGGGCCCTCTGTCTAAATTCAGGTCTCTGCTCACAGAGAGCACTTCTCTGATCCAATGAACCAAAGAGCTACCCCACCCCTACCCACAACTGTTACCCTTTAACCAACCATTCTCAATAGGGTTTCCTGAGATAATTAAGCCCTACAGAAGATCACATCATACTGTTTTCTTGAGTCTCCCAAGGATGGTAGACAGCTGGCATTATTCTCATCACATAGGACAGAGACTGATTCACTCCATATAGAGGATCCTAAGGGCATCACAGTTGAATTCCTCAGTAGAAATGGGAGAAAATGGCTGCTCTAAAGTCTTAGCCTACGTCATTTTTTAAAGGGAGATTTTTTAATTAGCATACAAAATAATAGCTTTCTTTATCACATTTTCAGACATTATTCTGTTGAGCTTCCTGCCCCATTTCTCTCTCCTGTCCCTCTGTCCCTCTGCACTCCTGTTCTCTAGCATTCTAGTTTCCACATCACACGTATCTATCACTCTCCTTCACCTCTCCCTGTTCCTTACAGCTGCTTTTTCCCCACTTAGATTAGATGAAGCAAGCCAGACTCTGAGAGACACACATTGCATGTCTTCTGATTATAATTTTAATATTTATAAATATGTGTGCATATATGTAGGGTGGGCGTGTATAGGACATGGACCTACATGATATTGTTAACATCTGATGAGTTTTTGATAGGCTATAATTGCATGAAGTTTGGTTTTGGCCCCTTCTCATCCCTAGGATTCAGAACTTGTATATAGTTGGTAGTCAAAAACTAAAAACAAAAAAACAAAACTGGTGGTTAGGACTGGAGGGATGGCTTCCTGATGAAGACAGCATGCATACTGCTCTTGCACAGGACCTGGGTTTGGCTCCCAGCACTCAGTCAAGTGGAGCACAACTGCCTGTAACTCAGCTCCATGGAGATCAGATGCCTCTGAGGGCATCTACATTCACTCACATAGACCACCCCGAATACACTCACACACAACGTAATTAAAACTGATAAAAATAAATCTTTACAAAATATTTGTTGAATGAACATCACAGGATTCATAATGAGTTTCATGACTTTTCAATTATCAAAATAATTTATGTTAAAAACTTCTCCATGATGAAAAAAGTTTATATTATAGGTTACTTAAGAGGAATAATAACAGAAAATACTAGATGAAATTTGAAAAAAAAATGTCCAGATAATAAGGACAGCTTTATTTATCCAAGCACAGTGTGGCTAAATGCTCCATCAGTTTGAGTGGGGTGGAAGTACGTAATGGGGTGGACATCAATAAATTAAGGGCACTGCTCTGAGTCCCATAGGAAATAAAGAGTGAGTTCCATCCTAAACAGTAGAGAAATGGACCCTAGAGAATGTTGTGGGTGAACCACAGAGTGAAAACTAATAACATAATTACATTCTGCAACCCCATGGCATAGGGGAAGCCAAAAAACAAATTTCATACACTTTAGGTTTTTAAAGGGGGCAATATGATAAATACAGATCCCATTTAGGAGACAGCTGAAGTAAAGGACTTCAAAAAAAAGTCAATAACCCACAAGAAAGGCTCATCATTTGCCTTGCATAAAAAAGATTGTGCCAAGAAATAAAAACAACCAACATTTGAGGTAGGGGCTAAGAAGAGAACTGCTAGGACCCATAAACTGTCAGAGAAGAAAAGAGGGTTACCCCCGCCCCAAACTGGCAGTTCATGCGAAGAAAATAAAGAAACCTAATCAATTATAAATGAGGAGAATAATCAGGACAACAAAAAAGACTCGAGGTGCACCTTGCAAGTGTCTCCAAAGCCAATAAAGGATATCACTTTAATAAGCCTAAAAGAATGACGGCACTCAACGAATCAAAAGGATCCTTTGATCTGGGATGAAGGAGTTTCTTCAAGACTGGAAATGGGCATCTTTCACAGGCTGAATTACTTGCCCCCAATTAAAATATTGAACAAATAACAGAGACTTCCTCTCCTGTGACATCCCAGTTAGAATTAATTGGTGGTAGTGGAGGGATGTGGGACTTCTCAGGGCATCTTGCAAAGTGGAACAAAATCAGGGTGGGCAAACCACGGGTGCTGGGACACAGGAATCCACAGCCCATGTGGGTGACTTGTATCTGTAAATGTGCAGCTGTTTTCCATGCATGTGTTAGTGGGGACATCAAAGAGATGATCTTAAATATTCAATTTTAGCCTCAATATAGATTTCATGGGTTTTGCACAACTTAATGTAATGACTATTTGATTGAGTTTTTTTTAACATTTATTCATTTATTTATTTATTTGTGTGTGTGTGTGTGTGTGTGTGTGTGTGTGTGTGTGTGTCTGTATGATGTATGTGGAGGTCAGAGGATAATTTGTAGGGATTCATTCCTCCTACTATGTAGATTTCTGGGATCAAACTTGGGTCATCAGGTTTGGCAGCAAGCACCTTCACCTGCTGAGTGATCTTGTCTACTTCCTGATAAGAATTTCATGTGCCCATGTTCTTTCTCTTTTATCTTATATCTTGGCATTAACTACTTGTAAATTTATTGACCATATAGTTCAAGCTATGGTTTTAAAATGAACTGAAAGCTCAGTACATACTAACCATTTAATTTTTTAAATTAATTTAATTAACCATTGGAATTTTTCAGTAGATAAACACAAAGTAATAAAATAAATCCCATCTACTCCTCCTTTCATTTCCATGCTGAATTTTCTCCTGGAATTTTATTAGCAATCTTGAGCCATCCCAGCTACAATTCTTTCACAAAATTCCCTATGAACAATGGGGCCAGAAACATGGCCCTCATATATTTTCATAGCCAGCTAGCCTTGAGAATTCCTCCAGAGAGAATCTTGGAGAAGTCAGCCTACTAGGAAGAATTTTTGTATCATCTCTTTTCAAAGATTACAAAAATCACACATGGCATAAAAAGTATACGTTTTCTCTTAGCTAGAGCCATAGTGTTGTGATTTCCTGTACTTCCCATGGCTAGGTCTCAGACTTCAAAGACAGTCCTAAACTCAGTCCTACAGGGTTTAAGTTCCCATAGTCCACCATTTCTACGTTCTAGTGCATGCCCTCAGAGCACACCCATTTCCCATTAAAAGTCCAAACAGATGAACATGTCTTGTCTCAATTATAAACGAGCTTCAAGGAGGCTGCTGAGGTAGTTCAGCAAGTAAAGGCATGTACCATCAAGCCTGACAACCTAAGTTCAATCCTGGGAGAGAACCAACTCCTTAAAGTTGTCCTCTCACCTCCACACAGGCACCATGACACACACACACACACACACACACACACACACACACACACACACGCACGCACGCACGCACGCACGCACGCACACATGTGTTCGCATGCATGCACATAAATAAATATATAAAAACATATTTTGCAAATATGATAGCTAGTTTTAATTCTCAACTTGACACAAGCTACAGTCACTTGGGAAGGGAGTATCAGTGAAGAATTATCTAGATTTGGTTGTCCCGTGGACATGTCTGTGGGGATTATGTTGATTAATGGGAAGACCTGCCCGTGGTGGATGACATCATTCCCTAGGTAGCGATCCTGGATTGTGTAACAGTCAGTGGAGTGAACTGAGCATAGGCATGCATCCATTGGTTAACTGCTTTCTTCCCTTGACTTCAAATAGGATGTAACCAGTTGCCTTGATTCTCCTGAAGTGCTAGAGCCAAATAAGCCCCTTCTCCCTTTTATTGATTTATTTAGGATATGTTATTGCAACAACAGAAAATGAAATTAAGATGACTAGTTTCCTTCAGTTTGCTTCTAGAACAGGTTTCCTCTGTAACTATCATGGTCATCTCTAAGACAGCCAAGCCCTAAATCTGGGTTCAGCACTTACCCACTCGCCTCAGGCTAACTTGGTCTTCTAATATGGCCAGCATCACATTGTATGCATTTGGCTTCTCAGTAGTTCACGAACCCCACTAGACTAAGTTCTGGGAGGGCAGGAACCTTTTCTCTGTTGTCCATCACTGTATCCTGACCTTTGAATAATGTCTGGTGCTTCATAAATGTATGGTCAAATAAAAGCTCTCATTCTCTGAACCCTCCTTCTACTTCTTGGGCATCTCTGCTAATATCCCTCACTAAAATGAAAGATTACCATGAGCTAAAAGTAGGGTCTACCATTAGTATTTCTTTACATTTCTTTTCCTTTCAGAAGGGCTCTTCGTTCTCTCTGCTAATATGTACATGTATAAATATTTAAACTTCCTCTCAGGTTAAATTCACTTCTCCATTATCACATTTCTTTTTTTTTTTTTTTTTGGCCTGGCTAATTTTAGGAAGATGATCAAGCCTAGGTATTCATACCAGATCTTAATGCATCCAATATGAACAACTGACCCGTACCCACGGCTTGTGATTGTGTCATGTAACTCTAACACCCCGACAAGCCAACAAAATCCAAGGTACTCTTAATATTCCATTTTCCAAATTTTCTTTATAATGATTTTTTTCCATGCCATCATATTTTATATGCTTACAGAAAAAATAAAATAGTTTCAAACTTGAGAGTCCATAAGAGATTTTTAAAACAAAACTGTGGCACCCTGGCCCTAGAGTTTCCTGACCAGTGTATCTGAGAGAGATCAAGTAGTGAAGAACTAGCATTTCTGTTGGGTAATGTAATGTTGATGCTTTGGCCTGAGGGCTACACTTTAGCATCAAAATACAGCGTCAAAAGCAGTGTGTTTAAAGGGCATGCTAACAACATAAGACAACGCAGACATTAATAAATAACCCAAAATCTGGCTGCAAAAGAAATTCCTCTTCCATCGGTTATGGCCAAAGAAGTCAAAGTTATTTTAGAATGTTACTCTAACATGACGCCACAGCTCTAATGATGTTTAGTGTCATTAAAAGAAATTTATAGTTTTCTTTCCAATGAAGAGCTTGGCTACTGAGAGTCAAGGAAGCTGAGGTGGTTCTGGGAATGCATTATGAGGGCAGTGTTCTCTCCTGGAGGAAGGAGGGGGACCTGTAAGACTCAGGAAGTGGACAACATATACAGTCTGGGTCTGTTTTTAACCTATAAGGCTAAGGGAGTGCCCAAGGCTATACAAGCAATGACTGCTGGGGAGAGAGAGGACTTTCTGGTGACGCTGCTGACAAGTTGTTCAGGGAGCTCCTGAGATGCAGTTCTCATCAGTTGTCACCCATGCTAGGGTAGACTTTTTGGTGTTGAGTAGCCTTTGAGTCAGCAATGTTCCTGTAAGTCATCCCCATAAACTCGCTGCTTCTCTAAGTGACACAGGAGTGGGATTGCTTCTCTTGATTCATCATTGTCATGCTACTTTAGGTGAACAGACATCTTACACCTCCCCAGGAAAAGTCACACAACAGGCAATGAGGCTGATGGAAAGCAGGAGTCTGTTTATAAAGCCAAGTGGAAGAAGGCGGGAGATTCCTCATTTGAAAAGAGTAGACACTAAGAATTGAGCAGAGGCTCTAAGGGCAGGCACAGTCCAGATGGACTGATCACCTTATTCTGAAACACTGTAGTGCAAGGTTCTGAAATTTGAACTTGAGGAAGATTAGGAAGACCGTACTGTTTTATTCAATGGCATACTCTCTGGTTATGATGAACCCCAAACAAGACAGAAGGGGAATAAAGACAATCAAACACATTCATCAAATAGACAAGTGACAGAAGTGTACATTATTTAAAATGGAAAGAATCACCCCCCAACACAGAAGTGAGGGCACCTACCACCTCATCACATATGTCCTAATGCTGCTTTTGACAAATGAATATGACACATATCCCTTGAGTTTTGTTCTATCCATGTGTCTGGATGAACAAGCGAAGACATTGAGACTAAATGTGGTCCACATCCTTTGAAACAGTGTCTAGAACCCAAGTTGAAGTCTCATAATTGAAAATATTATAGATACTGAATAATAATCCCATCACTCACTCACTTCTGTACCAGCTTTGAGAAAGTCTTCTCTACACATGATATTTTCGGCATCCTGATCACTTGGTGATATTTAAAAATACCCCTATGACCGAGGTAAGAGGCAAGCATGGACAATGCACGGTATAAGCTACAGTAAAGGAGAAAAGGGCTGAAGAAAGGAGTTACACTGCAGATACCTACAGGGTTAAGAAGACTGTAAAAGGATGGAGACAGTGGGAAGAGAAAGCAAGGCTAGGGAGTCCAGCTGCACCAGCTGCACCTGGATGCTCAGCTTTTGCCTGATCTTTCATGATGTGACAGATGTGTTTGCCCTGTCATTGTCCTGGTCTCCAGACAAGCAAATGCCTGAGAAGTGATTGGATTTCAATGACTTAGGGAGATAACTTCGAATTCAAAAGCTGCATGAACCCAGTGTACATTTCTTATTTTCATGTCAATGGCTGTCTAATTTGAGGGGCTAACTAGTACTTCTTAAATTTTATCTTAATTTAAAAAAATTTTATTCTTGGAGCATTTCATAAATATATACAATGAAATATGATCATATACCCGCCCCCATTTACTCCCTCCAATTCTCCCCAGACCCTCTTCAACCTGGCCCTCTCCCAACTTCATATCATGTTTTTCATTTCCCTAACCAAACTGAGTCCAAGGCTACCCATACATGTGTGGGTGTGGAACCATCCACCAAAGAATGAGCACCTTACTGGAGACACAGCCCCAAAGAGCGATTCTTCTCCCCAGTAGCTATTAACTGCTGATAGTACCTCAGTTAGGGGTGGAGCCTCGTGAGCTCCTTCCCACTGGGAGTGTGGCTGGCTTGATCTTGAATGCAGTTATTTAAAATCCAAAAGACAGAAGGTGATAATCTTTCAGAAGTGATGCAACTGGTAAGTACTGATTTGGGTCTTCAGGACTGTCTTGCCATCTCTCATACGTTAACCTTGTCTTGAGTAACATAAATGGGATACATCTAATTCAGACCCTAGGTAGGGTTTTCTTTAGTCTTGAGCTATATGGATTCAATGTTGATTTCACCTACAATCATGTTGTTCAAGTTTATGATGATCGGGGATGTACTCAACTTTATTTCCTTTTGTATTCAATGGGAAGAAGCAGAAACCACTTGTTTCCTTTTTTTTTTTCTTTCTATTCACGTCTCAGTACTTTTTATCTGACTTCGTGTTTTGGGGAGCTTTCATTTGTTTGTTTTGTTACTGGGGATGGGTGTGCAAGACAGCACATATGTGGCAGTCAGAGGACAACTTCTCTTCTACCATGTGGGTCTAGGCATTGAACCCAGGTGACCTGGCTTGGAGGCTTTCACCTGGAATCATCTTGCTCACCCTAAGGAAGTCTTTTTGGTTCTGTATCTCTGGTCTCCAAGGTTTTCTAGAGTTACCCAGGAAGTTTGGAACTGTGGATACAAATCCACATGTGGGCATGAAGTTCTCAGTGCTAGTTTTTCCACTCTGGGACAACTCTTCCTGAGCCCCCATCTGTCTCTTCAAAGAGCGTTATCATAGCCTGTGTGCCAGTCCAGTCACAGCTCCTTGGAGTGTATCCTTCATTACTTCTTAGTGAGACCTATCAAGGCCCTGTCCTTTCCTATGGCTTTAGGGAGTAGCTTTTTCTCATCTTTGGTATTACAAAGCAAGAATCAGATGGGGATCATTTCTTTTCCTGTCAATCTTGAAGTTTCACTTCAGCAATACATGCTGCCTCGTGAATCAAATCCTCAATTCAGAATTTTAAACTCACAAGATACAAGGACTTCTCTGTACCAGAAACATATTTCTTTGGATAAATCCAGCTCTGTGGCTCATGGAAGGAAGTTGGGGTGGGGGAATGATTAAGGTTGTGAGATCAACACCCGTGGGGCAAAGGAAAACAGCTGGGTTGGGTAAGAGGAGGAACTAGGGCAGCCTCAACCTATTTGAAGTCCACCCTTCAGAGTCATTCTCTGTTGTGGTGAGAGGGCAGGCTTTTATACCCCCTTTTCAACCAGTGACTGGATTGTGGTCTGCCTATCAGGAAAAGGGCATGCATGACCTAGTGTGGGATGTCTGTCTTCAGCTGAAGGTAATTTGCTGACAGCCCAGGGTCTTCATCTACCAGCAGTCCTAGCTGTTGAGATCAGCGTGTCAGTCAAGACTCACAGATTACTGTTAACTGTCAACCTGACTTGCCCTGGAATCACTTGGGAAATTGGCCTATTTCACATGCCTTGTGGTGTTGTTTTTATTATGCTGCTAATTAAGATAGAAAGACCTACTCACACTGGGTGGCACCATTTCCTGGCTGGGATCCTGGATGGTATAAATGGAGAAAGGGAGCTGAACAGCAACACTCATGCATCATCACTCTGATTGTGGATGTGATGTGACTAGCTGTTTCAGTCTTCCACTGTCTTGATGTTCCTGCCATGATGGACTGTACTCTTGATCTGTGACACAATAAACTCTTTTTCCCTTAAGTTGTTTTTGTAGATACTTTATCACAACAACAGGAAAAGTGACTAAGACAGTTATCACATGGCCATTCAGATGTCAATAACCCACACTCTGACCTTTCTGATGTGCCATTCTTATTGTGTAACTTTCCTATTGCTTCCTGAGCTTATGATGACTTTTACCCTCAACCCAGACTTATTTCTGAACTCTGAACATGAAAGAGAAGCATAAAGAAGGAAGAAGTAGTGGGAAAGCAAACAATAACCAGAAATGCCCTGAAATCTTCCATTTATATCTTATTGGCCAGAATTTGCCATGTTGCTGCTCTAGCTGCAAGAGATGCCAGTAAATATGTTTTAAACAAACACATTGTCTCAATTGTTTACCAGTTGTACTACTACCCCACAATCTCTCTCTCTCTCTCTCTCTCTCTCTCTCTCTCTGTGTGTGTGTGTGTGTGTGTGTAATATACGTGTTGAAGTCAGAGGAAGGTGTTGCTACCCTGCTCTATCACCCCCACCTTATCCCCTTGAGACAAGGTCTCTCACTAGTCCCCTGGAACTGTGAGTCAAAATCAACCCTTCCTTCCTTAAACTGCTATGTCAGGTATTTTTGTTGAAGCAACCAGACAAGTAACTAATACCATAGGGAACTCCACTAATATAAATTGACCATGAATACATGTACTAGATTTAGCAACTCAAAATAGAGGATGTCCGTTAAATTTGAATTTCAGATAAATAATACATGATTTTATACTTGGGCAAATTGCATGGGGCATAATGATACTGAAATATATTTATTTTCCGCTTATTTGCAACTCAAATTTAACTGGATGTCCTATATCTCATCTGGCCATTTTACCAGGAGCAAGAGTATTCCCACTGCTATAGAGTTAGATGTGGTCCTAGTACCCAGCTGCAGCAGCTATTGACTTTAACCACTGGAGCTTTTCCACAAGCCTCTAGTCTGAGAATAGCTGTTCAATAACTGCATCAATGAATGCAGTTAAAAGTTGAGGAATTTTTGTAGCAAAATACATTTTTCATATGTCCTGGAGCAAAGACCCCTGAGGGTGGTGTATATGGATAGATTTCAATAGGTTTCTTAATCTACTGAAATTGAGTGGAAAATGCTATGCCTATGTACTTTCGTGCATTTCTGGAGAGGAGGCTTATAGTTTTTCCCACTCTCAGAGAGATGGGATAACTCAAAAACTTCATCCCAATGACACAAGAAAACCTCTTCCCAGATCTCAGTTATTGTTTATTTGGGGATAGAAGTAGAAATTCCAGTCATGGACCAAATGCTTTTGATTCTTTCCTGCAGAAGAAATTGGAACACAATAAAAGAACAACTCCTTTATTTACCTGTTGAAAAATCAATTCTAAAACTAGACATTACTCAGAAGTGTTTTTCAGCAAAGCCTCCTAATCACAGAAATCACTCACTGTTTTCTCACCCTCCCTATGGGTGAGGTTTCTCTCCTTTAACTCTTGGGCTGTTTCACAGGGCAGAGAGGACCTATCTCTACTTCCTCCCCACCTCCTGCCTTTGATGGACAGATTAAAAGGTTTGTCTAGGTTACTACTTGGACATGACACTGTCACTAATTTTTTTCCTCTTAGGTGTCTTGTTTATTCATGTTGCTTGACAATAACCTCCAATTGCAACCTTCTGCTCCTCATTTATATTCTGATGTCTTACAGAAAATGCTACAAAGTAGAAAGCATAGAACAGCCTTGCAGTTTAATATAAGAAAGTGGCACATCCCCAACTCCTTACTCCTTTCCAGTTCTCAGTAAATTGGAATGGCCTAACCCTCGAAGCATGGTGTTCTAACAAGTTTCTGAATCTATAGGCTCATAAATGATTCATTTATTATACCTTGGCAATTGTCAAGAAAAATCCAAGTCACAGCTGTAGGATTCTCTAGAGCAACACAGGAATATCACTGCCCTTTACAATAATGACATCCCAGAGTGGTTATGTTTCGTATACTATGAGCATCTCTGAGATTCTATTCATCTCCACTCCCTGAGCCTAGTTGAGTCCCTTGACAATAACAAGGAATCATAAATGTTCAATGAATGATTAAATAAAAATATGGAAGGATGGATGGGTAGGTAGAGGTTGGATGGAAGGAAGAAGGAAGGATGGCTGGGTAGATATTAGATGTTGTGCAAGACCACAAGTAGCTTCTGGTAGTGTGGTTAGGGACCAGTGTCAATGTTTCCCCTCTTGGTTGAAGAGCTCCCTGCTGGAAACTCAGAATATAAAAACCATTTCCCTTCAGTCCCCAGAAATAACAAAATGGGCTTAGAACTTTTTTACTCTACTCCCAAGGCATTCTTTCTTTTATTTTTAATATTCTGGTGAGTTTTTTCAGGAAACAGAAGACAGATTCTAAGATACAAGATCCATCTTGAAATCATGTTTAGGGACTAGGAAGATGGCTCAGTGTATAAAGCATTTGCTGAGAAAGCGTGAGGACTGGCATTTGAAGCCGGAACCCATGTAAAAGCAGTAACACGTGTCTTTCATCCCAGTATTCCTATGGAAGACGCCATGTAGGGAATCCCTAGAAATGTGCAAGCCAGATATCCTGCGTACACAGAGGTGAACAACAAATAAGAGGTATTGTCTCAACCAAGGTGGGAAGTAAGGACCGAAACCTGAGATTGTCATTTGACATGTCCACACATGCTGTGGCACTCATACTCGAGTATTCACACATGCGAATACACACACACACACACACACACACACACACACACACACACACTCCAAACCATCTTATCAGGGCAAATAGAACAGGACTCAGGACCTGGAGGGCAGGACAGGTTTCTATAAGGCCATTTTCTAAGCTGTGGCTGCCCAGATGAAGAAGTTTTGTTAAGTAAACAAGGTAGTAAGTGTCATAATAGGGAAGAAGCATGTGTTCAAAGTAGAGAACTATACACAACACCAAAGGTATGGGGCAAGATGATGCATTTGAGACAGACCAAATTGGGCTTGTAGAGTAAGTCAAGAAGTTGCGCTTTCTGCCATCAGCAAGTTCCTATCTCCCATTCCCATCCTGGGTTTGGGTACATGCCTCAGTGGTCTGAGCTTTGCATATGTATAAATGGGTCCAGTGGTTGTTCCTGACACCACGATAGTAGGGATATTATTCCTCCTAACAAGAGACTCAGGGAACTCAGGGCTTTCTTCTGGGACATGCAGAGTGTGGACGTCTCTGCAAACTTCATGAGCAACAGAGAGACTAGCCGTGGGAGGTAAGAAGGCAGTTGGGCACAACAGGACTCAGTAGCCAGTGTTGGTTCAAATTTCAGGAGTCTGACCCTGATTGGTTTATTTTAGACTTAAACAGAGCACAGTTTGGTGAAAACTGTTCTTGTGATGATTAACCCATTCATTCCCACAAGCACAACAAAGCATTCCTAAATCTCTTTGAAGAACAAAGGAAGCTAAATACAGATCAGATGTGACTACATGGAAATTCTTGGTAAAGTACACATATACCTTCAGTACAGATAGGTTTTATAGATTGACTGAGAAAAGCAAGTTTATGAGAATGGGTCTGGCGGACGGCCTGGTGCTGGAAAGTCACATAGACCGTGTAAAGGTCACAGGCTTCAAGGCAGAGCTGCTTCAACTTTCTGGGCGAAAGGAACAACCCTGCATGCTTCACATCCCAGGTTCCCCTAGTGCCTGTCTGTGAGCAGAAAGACCTCTGTTTCCCCTAGAGCAGAGTCTTCTATGTCTTGTGTAGGGATGAGACATGATTCAGGGAATGACAGGAATAAGACCACGGGAGTTCCAGAAATCAAACTACAGAGCGGTTTCGGGGCAGGACCCAGACCCTGGTCCCAGGATGCTAGCCTGGGAAGCCTGTTGCCCCCTGTTGGCAGATAGCATTTCTTGTATGGAATCTTACGACGCTGCCTCGTGAGAATGGTGTTAATGGATCCACCTTGAACGACTCAGACTGTTAGTATAGAGAGAGTTCACACAACACCTGCTTGCCCAGGGTCTGCATGCCTATGAGTGGAGTTGCTGTGCAATTTGCACTTTTCCCCAAGAGTGAAAACAGAATCACACGATCCAAAGACCATTTTGTCAAACCTCATTTTCTCCCCAATTGAAAAAAAAGTTACCATCCAGCTAGTAAAAGTAAATAACATAAAAATCACATTTTAACCATTTTTAAGAAGGCAGTTCTGTGACACCAACATTAAGTCTTTCTACTTTGGTAGAATTAATTTTATTTTTTATTTAAAAAATTTTTAAAACTTTATTTAAAATGCAATATATTTTGATCATGTTTTCCACCCCCTCAATTCCTCCCAGATCCTCCTCACCTCCTTACTGTAAGATTTCTCTCTCTGAAGAAACAAAAATCCAAAGAGGCCAACTGGCTTCTCAAGGTCCCACAAGTGAATAGTGGAGGAGCTTTGCCCTGCATCCTCAGAGCTTTGCCCACATGCCCAGTGCATTCATTCAGTGGTGCAGGATGCTGAGTCCTCAAATGCAAAGTGACCCTATCCAAGTCAGGAGCAGGACTACTGAGCCCTTCTGACCTCTAGCCAGCATGTGCCCTCTCCATCTCAATGTGTCTGCCCTCACTATCTCCGGTCTCCTGCTCCTTCCACCAAAAATACGAGGTTTCGTTGCACGGAAATGTGAGTTTCACACAGCCAATTATCACCTAAAAAAATGCTCTTCTAAATTGGTGCTTGGGGGAGTGTCGCATCCATTGGCTGCAATATGCCTTCACACCAGACTTCAAGAGTTTCAGTTGAGAATTGAAGAAGCTACTTGGCCACCATTTCCCATCCCTGCTACTGCTCTTGATGTATTGTTTTTGGCTGCAAGTCAATTTTAAGAACTCCATTGATCACTGTAGATTATCTCCAATGCTTTAGGCACAGGAGGATTGGGTGGCCATGTGAGAGTATCTAGGATGTAGAAGGTGATTCAAAATATTCATTGAAGGAATGCTGCAGTAATTGTGTTTATTGTTTTCCATTAGAAAGTTGAGGAATAGTTTAAATATAGGGAAGGTCACCTTCTAGGTGCCCAGTTCTCAGAGTTTCGAGACTGTATTTCAAAAACTTGGTAAGAGTGATTGAAGAGGACACTCAGTGTCCACCTCTGGGCTCCACATGTGTGTAACACTGTGCATGCACACCTGCACGTAATATGTACACACACAAAATCATTTATTTAAATGAGCACAGAGGTAACTATAATCTACAAAGTATTTTTACTTTCTCCCACCTAGTAATAACTCAGAAATCTTGTATGACCAGGTGTAAAATGATACTTTAAAAATTACATTTTTATTTACTTATTTGTCCCCCTCCCAGTGTGTGTGTGTGTGTGTGTGTGTGTGTGTGTGTGTGTGTGTGTGTGTGTGTTGGTGTTCATGTTCAAGGCACATGCGTGGCAGTCAGAGGACAACTTTCAAGGGTTGGTTCTCTCCTTCAATCACCTGAATCCCAAGTATTGAACTTAGGTCATCAGGCTTGACATCAAGCACCTTTACCAGCCGAGCCATCTTGCTGGCCCTTGGATAGTTTTGCATATAGTCTATTTTGTCAGGTACTAGAATAGCAACACTGGCTTTTTCATGATCCCATCTACTTGGAATACTGCTTCCGCACATGTTCACTCTAAGGCAATGAAAGAAACAAACAATGTCTACCAGTCTTCCTTCCGTGTTATGAATGTATCTAAACTTCCCCCCACTGGTCTACCAAGGTGAAGAACCCCTTGGGTTCCCCCATCTTTTCATCATTGCAAACCTTTTATGATGACTATTCCTAAGCCTAGATCTTAGTGAAATTGTACAAGTTCCCAGCCCGCAATGCTAGACACATTGTAACAAAGCTGCACGGATATTTCTACATTGCCCTCCAAGAACCTGGCTGGGATTTCATGGTGATGTGTGTTCTACCAGCCATGCCATTTCCCCACGCTCTCACCATTGCTAGGTAGCATCACTCTTTTCAATTTTTTTTTTTTTTGCCACTGAGGAAGAATGTTATCTTGTTTAGATTTTCATTTATTTAATTACAATTTTTAAAGCCTAAAAAAAATCTTTGCAGCAAATATATTTTTGGAATTCATTTCAAACCTCTTTTGAATTAATGTAGGTTATAAAAATTTTATATATTGCATTTATTTAAAGCACTGAAAAAAAACAGCTTTCCTGCCTCTAACTCAAGTAGTTCTCCATCCTGGCTGCATATTGAAACACCTGGAGTGCTTTTTTAAAAATAATTTTGCCTGGGTCTCATCCCAGACCAATTAAGTCAGAATCTCTCTGGTGGGGCTTGGCCTTGATAGCTTTTAGAAGGTCCTTAGGTGATTCACAGATGCAGCCAAAATGGAGAACCAGTGCTCCAAATGCATTATAAGGGATGTTATAAATACTATGCTCAAAAGGCTGAGGGCTCCAGTCTCCATACGCACTGAATGTGTAAGCATGCAGCATTTTTCATGCTGTTTTTCAAACAAAAAGGAAAACAAAAACCAACACACTTGGAGCTGAGGTCATAGCCACCACCTTCCTCCTCTGCCTCACCCTGCCCACACTTCAGTGAGAAATGAGAAACTCATACTTGACAAGCTAATCATTGATGTGTCCAAATGAAGGGAAGTTAGTTGCAGATGGTGGTTGATCGTTGTATGATCAAAGGTGTAAGCACCTTTTCTAGCAGGCTATGACTGTAAGTGGTTCATCTTCTCGTAGACAAAGGGAAAAACTACAGATCATCAATGAGGAGAAGCCAGTGCCACTGTGGGAAGGAGGTCTTTTGAAGTTTGCCTGTCACTCCTTGGCTTCCCTGGCTCCTGTGACAAATGTGTCACAAGCTGTCATCTTACTCGTAGGAGCTAAACCGTGACAGCTTTTCCTGCCAACTCAGCACAGACCTAACAGAGAAAAAGTAGCTGGGAAATGATCCAGCTTATTGATTCAATTTGAATTTTCCACGTTATCAGAAATAGGTGAGACAAAAATCACTTATTAGAGGGTTTCTGAATACATTTGCATTCTTTTCTACTTCTAAAACATTATCTTGGCAAACATTTACATGTTCAAAAATTAATACCTAATAACTGCACATATTTGTGGTGTGATAATTTGATGCAGGTATACAGTGATCAAATCAGGCTAATTAGCATTTTCTTAGCCTAAACATTTATCATTATTATTTCATTCATTTGGAGAGCTTTGAACTCCTTTTTCTGGCTCTCTACAAACACATAATAAGTTATTGTCAGGCTGATGTGCTGTAGCAAGTATTTGTATTCACACATTATTTAAAAAGCAATGGTAATGTGAGTGGGGAAATAATTTTCAATTCTTACAATTCAATTACTTATAATTTCCTGGTTTTCTGTAGATATTTATTTCATCCAGTCTCTAGAGAAGAAGATAATGTTTTTCAAGCCAAAGTTGCCGATAAGTATCAGAGCGTTGTTCAAAATGTCACAGACCTAGCCATGGTGCCCAGACAGATGAGAGAATAAAGAGTATGTTCTATATACACATGTAATGTTATTCAGTTTTGAAAGTAATGGAATCACGTTGTCCACAGGCCAGTGGGAGGAACTGGAGACCATCATGCTATCCAAAAACAATCAGACTCAGAACACCCAGTGTTGCGTGCCTTTCTTCTCTATGGAATCTGGAACTTAAAGGCATGAAAATAGATGGGGACTGTTTGGGAAGAGGAGAGGGGACCAGAGGGAGGGCCAGAGGGCAATGAGATGCATCCAGACAAAGTGCCTCATACACATTCATGATGATGTCATAATGAAGTCTGTGCTGGTTGGTTTTTGTCAACTTGATAAAAACCTGGTTATATCTAAGAAGAGGGAATCTTAATTGAGAAAATGTCTCCATCACATTGACCTATTGGCAAGTCTGTGGTATTATCTTGATTAATGATTGATGTGGTAGGGTCCAGTTCACAGTGAGTGATGGCTGTTGGTGCTGTAAGAAAGCAGGCTGAGCAAGCCATGGAGAGCAAGCCAGTAAGCACTGTTCCTCCATGGTCTCTGCTTCATTTCCTGCCTTCAGGTTCCTGTCTTGAGTTCCTGCCCTGATTTCCCCAGATGACAAAATAAACTCTTTCCTCTTCAAGTTGCTTTTGGTCATGGTGTTTTATCACAGCAATAGAAACCATATCTAAGACAAATATCCATTATTTTATATAATTAACATATGCTTATTTTAAAAAGTCATTACTAGGAAATAATTATAACATAGAAACCATACAAAAAACACACTGAAGAACTAACCACTATAAAGTCTCCACTAACTACTATGTCATCTCCAACAACATAACCTGTGAAAGAGAATATTAGGAATATCATTTGTTTCTTTAACCAAATTGTTTGTGGTATCACTTGGACATATAAAGTGCATTAGTTAAATTGTGTACAATTCTATGAGGTTTTGCAGTTCCTGAAGCCATCACAATCAAGATAAAGAATGTCTCCATAGCTTCATGCCCTCCTGAAGGCATCACACTTAGGATAACGAATGTCTCCATTGCTCCCCATAGTTTCTCCACAGGCAACTTTGTAGTCCTTGTTTCCACCATGGGTCTCCATGCCATCTGCTTCCTGACTTAAATAGCCCATATTTTCTTTCTATGTGAATGAAATCACTTAATAGCGATATTTGTGTGGCCACTTTTGCTCAGCATGACACCTATAACTGTATTTAGGTTATAGCCTATACCCCCCGCCACTTTCTTTTTCTTGCAGGCTACTATTCCAGTATGGATAGATTCCAGTGTGTTACATGTTCATCTGATGATGGACTTTGGATAGTTTAGAGGCTGGAGCAATTAGGAATAATAGTGTGGGACCAAGAGGTGAGTGTCTCCTCTCTTAGCCCTAGAATCCTGTCTCTATGACCTAGGCCCCTGAGGCACAACCCTTCCACCCTACCCCCACCCATCATTGTCCCAGGTGTAGGCCAGCAGGGAAGATTCCTGTGGGCAGACATCCCTACCGACAACTGCTGTTGAACCTTGCAATCTCAAGACCTACTCCTGCCCCAAACCCATCCATCCCCCTGCAACCTCAGCAGCTCCCTGACACAGAATCCTCCAGCTCTGATTGGACCAAGAGCTCTGATGGGACCAAGAGCTCTGATTGGACCAAGAGTAGCCCCCTGAGACACAGACACAGCCAGCACAAATTGGACCAAGAGCAACTCCCTCAGACATAGACCCCTCTTGCAACAACTGGAGGAAGAGATGGGTAGATGCCAGTGCAAAAATCCATATAACAACATAAAGAGCAATATGATATCACCAGAACCTAGTGGTTCTTCAACAGCAAGACCTGAACATCACAACATAAAAGAAGCAGGAGAAAGCGAGCCAACTGAATGTACCAGGCTCTGCTGACTTCCCATGGAAGGCCTTACCTTGTCAGAGGAGGGAATGGGGAGGGTGAGGGGGAAAACTGGGGGGCAGGAGGAGGGAGAAGAGGGGTATCTGTGGTTGCTATTAAAATAAATAAAAAATTCTTAATAAAAAAACAAAAAATAACTTTATGAAGATGATGGAGGCCTTTATGAAAAATTCCCTTAAAGAAATTGAGGAAAAGACAAACAAAACGTTGGAAGAAATCAATAAATCCCTTAAAGAAAGCCAAGAAAAAACAATCAAACAGGTGAAGGAAACAGTTCAAGACCTAAAAAATGAAATAGAAGCAATGAAGAAGATACAAACCAAAGGAGTGCTGGAAATGGAAAAGCTGAGTAAATGAACAGGAACTACAGATGCAAGCATAACCAACAGAATACAAGAGATGGAAGAAAGAATCTCTGACACAGAGGATACAATAGAGGAAATAGAATCATCAGTCAAAGAAAACACTAAAGCCAAAAAAGTCATGACAAAAAACATCCAGGAAATCTAGGACAACATAAAAAGACCAAACCTAGGAATAATAGGGATAGAAAAAGGAGAATACCAACTCAAAGGCATAGAAAATATATTCAACAAAACCATAGAAGAAAACTTTCCCAACCTAAAGAAGGAAATGCCTATGAAGATACAAAAAGCTTACAGAACACCAAATAGATTAGACCCCCCAAAAAAGTTCCCCTACCACATAATAATCAAACCACTAGACATGCAGAATAAAGAGTATTAAGAGCAGCAAAGGAAAAAGGCCAAGTGACTTATAAAGGCAAACCCATCAGAATAACACCTGACTTCTCAATGGAGATTCTGAAAGCCAGAAGGTCCTGGACACATGTAATGCAGACACTAAGAGACCACGGATGACAGCCCAGACTACTATACCCAGCAAAACTTTCAATCACCATAGACAGAGTACACAAAATATTCCAAGACAAAACCAGATTTAAACAATACCTATTCACAAATCCAGCCCTACAGAAAGCACTAGAAGGAAAACTCCAACCTAAGGAAGTCAGATGCTTCCTTATGAAACCTCATGAAAACACAGGCAATAGATAATCCCACAGCAGCAAATCCCAAAGAAGGGAAACAAACAAACACACACACATACACACACACACACACACACACACACACACACACACACACACACTACCATCAAAAAAATAACAGGAATTAACAATCACTGGTCATTAATATCCCTCAATATCAATGGACTCAAATCACCTATAAAAAAGACACAGGCTACAGAATAGATATGAAAACAGGGCCCATCCTTCTGCTGCATACAAGAAACACACCTCAACTTCAAAGACAGACACAACCTCAGAGTGAAAGGTTGGGAAAAGATTTTCCAATCAAATGGACTTAAGAAGCAAGCTGGTATAGCTATTCTAATATCTAATAAAATAGACTTCAAACTAAAATCAATCAAAAGAGATTAGGAAGTACATTACAAATTCATCACAGACAAAAATCAATTAAGATGAAGTCTCAATTCTGAACATTTATGCCCCAAATATGAGGATAACCACATATATAAAAGAAATATTACTAAAGCTTAAATTGCACATCAAACCCCATACACTAATACTGGGAGACTTCAATACCCTACTATCACCAATGGACAGGTCAGCCAGACAGAAACTTAAAAGGGAAATAAGGAATCTAACAGATGTTATGACTCAAATGGACTTAATAGCTATCTACAGAATATTCTACTCTAACACAAAAGAATATACCTTCTTCTCAGCACTCCATGGAATCGTCTCTAAAATTGACCATATACTAGGTCACAAAGCAAATCTCAACAGACACAAAAAAGTGAAATAACTTCCTGTATTTTATCAGACCACCATGGCTTAAAGTTAGAATTCAACAACAATACAAATTACAGAAAGCCTACAAACTCATGAAAATGGAATAATGTTCAATTGAATCACTACTGGGTCAAGGAAAGAAATAAAGAAATTAAAGACTTCCTAGAATTCAATGAAAATGAATGTACAACACACCCAAACTTATGGGACACTATGAAAACAGTACTAAGAGGAAAATTCATAGCACTAAATACCCACATAAAGAAGCTGGAGAAATCTCACATTAGGGACTTAACAGCACACCTGAAAGCTCTAGAACAAAAAGAAGCAAACTTACCCAAGAGGAACAGATGCCAGGAAATAATCAAATTGAGGGCTGAGATCAATAAAATAGAAACAAAGGGAACAATACAAAGAATCAATGAAACAAAGAGTTGGTTCTTTGAGAAAATCAACAATATAGACAAGCCCTTATCCAAACTAACCAAAAGGCAGAGAGAGAACATCCAAATTAACAAAATCAGAAGTGAAAAGGGAGACATAACAACAGACAATGAGGAAATCCAGAGAATCATCAGGTCATATTTCAAAAACCTGTACTCCACAAAATTGGAAAATCTAAAAGAAATGGACAATTTTCTGGATAAATACCACATATCAAAATTAAATCAAGACCAGATAAACAATTTAAATAGACTTATAACACCTAAGGAAATAGAAACAGTCATTAAAAGTCTCCTAACCAAAAAAAATTCCAGGACCAGATGGTTACAGCATAGAATTCTACCAGATTTTCAAAAAAGTGCTAATACCAATACTCTTCAAACTGTTCTGCACAATAGAAACAGAAGGAACATTACCAAACTCTTTTTATGAGGTTACAGTTGCCCTATACCCAAACCACACAAAGATGCAATAAAGAAAGAGAATTATAGACCAATCTCCCTCATGAACATTGGTGCAAAAATATTCAATAAAATACTGGCAAACCGAATCCAAAAACACATCAAAAAAATCATCCACCATGATCGAGTAGGCTTCATCCCAGAAATGCATGGATGGCTAAACATACAAATATCTGACAATGTAATATACCATATAAACAAACTGAAGGGCAAAAAAAACCATGATCATCTCATTCGATGCTGAAAAAGTCTTTGACAAAATTCAACACTCCTTCATGATAAAGGTCTTGGAGAGATCAGGAATACAAGGAACATACTTAAACATAATAAAGGCAATTTACAGCAAGCCAACAACCAACATCAAATTAAATGGAGAGAAACTCAAAGTGATTTCACTAAAATCAGAACAAGACAAGGCTGTCCACTCTCCCCATATCTATTAAATATAGTACTCAAAGTTCTAGCTATAGCAATAAGACAACAAAAGGAGATGAAGGGGATACAAATTGGAAAGGAAGAAGTCAAACGTTCCCTTTTTGCAGATGATATGAAGTATACATAAGTGATCCCAAAAATTCTACCAAGGATCTCCTACAGCTGATAAACACCTTCAGCAATGTGGCAGGATACAAGATTAACTAAAAAAAAAATCGGTAGCTCTCCTATATACAAATGACAAATGGGCTGAAAAAGAAATCAGAGAAACATCACCCTTCACAATAGCCACAAATAACATAAAGTACCTCAGGGTGACTCTAACTAAGCAAGTAAAAGACCTGTATGACAAGAACTTTAAGTCTTTGAAGAAAGAAATTAAAGAAGATATCAGAAAATGGAAAGATCTCCCATGCTCATGGATAGGTAGAATCAACATAATAAAAATGGCAATCTTACCAAAAGCAATGTACAGATTCAATGCACTCCCAATCAAAATTTCAACAGAATTCTTCACAAACCTCGAAAGAACAATATTCAATGTCATATGGAAAAACAAAAAACCCAGGATAGCTAAAATAATCCTGCACAATAAAGCAACCTGTAGAGGCATCACCATCCCTGAACTCAAGCTGTACTATAGAGCTATATTAATAAAAAACAGCTTGGTATTGGCATAAAAACTGATATGTGGACCAATGCAATCAAATTGAAGACCCTGGCATTAATCCACACACCTATGAACACCTCATTTTTGACAAAGAAGTCAAGGCTGTACAATGGAAAAAAGAAAGTATCTTCAACAAATGGTGCCAGCATAACTGGATTTCAACATATAAAAGATTGCAAACAGATTCTTATCTATTGCCATGCACAAAACTCAAGTCCAAGTGGATCAAAGACCTCAACATAAATCCAGTTACACTGAACCTGATAGAAGAGAAAGTAGAAAGTAGCCTTGAACACATTGGCACAGCAGACCACTTCCTAAATATAACACCAGTAGCACAGAAACTGAGAGCAACAATTAATAAATGGGACCTCTTGAAACTGGGAAGCTTCTGTAAGGCAAAGGACATGGTAAATAAGACAAAACAACAG
>CABHPH010160900.1:0-48458 GCA_902168325.1 Peromyscus nudipes
TTTTTTTTTACATAAATATATAGCATTCTTTATGTGCATGAATTTTACCTACACATTGTTATGTTGAAACAAAAAGTGAAGCATATTGGTCTTTTAAATTTTGGAAAATGAATGAGGAGATGTTGATTTACAATAAGCTTTTAAAGTATTGATTCCATTTATGTAAGCAATAATTTGCAACTAAAATCTAGTGAATATGATTACACATAAGACTCAGATCTATTCTTCAAACCTTTGGGCACAGGACTCACAGGTTTGACAGTAGGGAGAAAGTATGAGTAGTAAAAGATGAAACACATGGTAGAATACACAGACATTGCTTAAGCATATTGCTCAATGTATGGACGAAGTTCTTCCTTATACAAAATGGTCTCATCACTTTGGGATGGCAATGTATTAAAACATAGAACTCAATTACAGTGATGGAGTGCTTTATCCCAATGGAAGCTAACATCTGAAAATTATGAGTATAAATAAATAAGTAAACTCTTATTTAAGTTTGTTAGGTGCTAGTCATATTGAATACCCAAAAAGTTTCTCTCTCTCTCTCTCTCTCTCTCTCTCTCTCTCTCTCTCTCTCTCTCTCTCTCCCTCTCTCTCTCTCTCTCTGTATGTGTGTGTGTTGAACAAAGCTCTTATGTGTACACATAAACAGAACCCTTCTTTTCTATGTGCAGAGAGTATGCTGAGGTGATAATCATGAAATGATTGAATCACAGCTCAGAGTAATAGATTGAAACACATTTGAAAATAGTTTTCATTTTAGTTTTATTGTAGTGAACAGTAATTTTAATTTTCTTAAAAGGCACCCAAGAATAATTATATTTGTGAACTAAAAATATACAAAACTGTACAGAATAAATAGTTCATAGAAATCTAGTCACACCTTCTTTTAAAATAAAGCTACACTGTCCCTCTCTTGAGGCAACTCAAAAATCTTACCTGTAGAAGTGCCTTTTGCTACTAATCTATGGCATCTATAAGTGTATGTCAATAAAAATAAAATAATTTTTACTATTCATTTTATACATTTGAATTACTTGCCACGAAAGACATATTTCTATCTTTGTCATATAGTTGCACATTAACTCTATGAAATGAAACAAAATTACTAAGTGCTCTAATCATATATACAGTATGATCTCAGTAGCATTTGAAAAATATCCCAAGAAGAACAGAATGTTTAACACAAATGGCATACCTTAGTCTCACAGCAGCTTTACATCGAGAATATACACATAAAATGTATGCAGAAAACTAACACACTTTCTTATTCATCCCACATGAACTCCTTGTCATCTGTGTTTTAATGCAGAAAGCTTTGGACTGGCATTTGTTTATTCATCCTTTGTTGAAAATTATGAATCATTAATGGCCCACATAATTACAAATTTACATTTTTATTTGCTATTGCCATTTGTAAATTTAAATTCCAGTTCCCTTTGCATTTATTGTGACAAAATTTAGTGTGTTTGGCAATGCAAATTTCTGTCATATGTATTGATTATGAATACATCTCTTACATACTATATATATATATTTATATATATTGTTATATTCTTAACTGACAAAATCCAATTTATTCAGCCATGGAAAAAGTATTCAAGAAAACTGGAGCTATTTAGATAGTCAACCTTTTAGGTGTTTAAGAGGAATTCTATGAAATACTTTTAAACATTTGGAGAAATACTACTATAATCCTTGCATCAGTTATATACAAGGACTTATTTATTTATTTGGAACAGGCTAAATTGCCTGAAGACAATGCCATGGCTTCCTCAATGATCCCTGAGTTTCACTTTCTTCTTTTATATCCCACAGGATTCCTGCTGTGTTGAGTTCTGACTGATGACACACATGTAAGGCACTTATTTCCAAGGTTTGGACTTAAGACAGAATCACAGCATTTCTGTGAAAGCCCACAAACATCTCATCTATGTTTGCTGCTCCAAGACTTCCAAATAGTCAGGTTCAGCATGCAAGTTAGCTTTGAGCTCAAAATATTCATTTTTAGTCTGTTCCACCAACACCTTCCTCGGTCGAGAGTACATCAATGTTTCCATTAATTTCAGTTCCTCGTGGGCTCCAGGATAGTTGACTTCCACATCTGGCTGGAGCTGAGCAATGTTTTTTCTTAGGTACTCAGTGATGCCCAATTGCTGAAGTTCCCTTTCTTTTCCCAAAATGTTCCTATATAATGAACTTGCATCTTGAAAGGACAAAAAATCTGTTGATTGGTCTGTAGTTTTGTATTTCATATTTGAACCTGTAAGAGGGGAATTATTTTCCCGTTCTAACAGGCTCCTCTGAAGATGTTTTGCATCATTTCCTTCTTTATCATTCCTTTCTTCAACTTCTTCCAAATGCTTTGGACCAAAGGATGGACTTCTGTAGACATGAACCATGGGGCTCACCATATGCTGCTCATAGAGAGAGGCAGAAGGTCTTTCAGTTGTATGGTGAGTTGTTTTATGACCATACATGCTGTAGTGTAAATGTACAGGGCTGCTGTCTCTCATTTGCTCATCTACTTTTTTCTTTTTATATCTTCTCCTACGGTGGAGGACAAGAACCACAATACCCGCAGCACAGAATACAATAGTTATGAACACAATCAGAAGTCCTAATATCAGAACCGACAGAGGGACAGCATCAGTGAAAGAACTTAAAATAGTACCAGCTGTATCAGTCCCCACTGTGGGCGAAGATACCATAATGTAGCTAGTCTGGGTTGGCAAGGAAGGGTTGTTCACTAAACCGGGGCAAAGAAGTTCACTGTTGAGTGCTTTTAATTCCTTTTTGTCAAGATGCCCCGGGGAAGAGCAGAGGATGTCATCTGTCATAGTGTTTGTGCCCAGCTTGTGTAACCATTGTTGCAATCCAACCAGGTCACAGGAACAGTCCCAGGGGTTGTCCTCAAGGTCAATCTGGATGAGTAAGTCAAGATCATCCAAGATATTACTTACAGGTAAGTGGGTGAATTGGTTTGTTTTAAGATTTACTCTAGTTAGAGGAACACCTAAAAAAATATGTGGTGGTAAAACTTGAAGGAGGTTGTTATTTAAATAAAGAACTTTCAGTTTAAGCATTGGGTTGAAGGTCCCGGGTAATATTTCCTTTATTGCGTTGTATTCAAGATACAAATACTCGAGGCTGTGAAGACCGAGGAACATGCCTTTATTTAGTTTGGTCAGATGATTGCCATTGAGATAGAGCTTCTGTAGTCTTGTGAGATTCATAAATGATCCTTCTTCAAGAACCTCAATACGATTGTTTCCCAAGTGAAGCATTTCCAAAGTGAAGTATTCCATCAGATCAGACTTCACTAAGGTGTGAATAATATTGCCTGCAAGAACCAGCTTTCTGGGATTTTGTGGAGGAGGTTGTAGGTCTGACAAGCTTTCGATATTTCGCTCCTGGCAGTGGATTAGAAGTCCTGGTGGGGAGAGGACTTTGCAGTTGCAAGGAATAGGACAGTATGGCCCTGGAAGCTGGGTGGGTGCCTTTGTAAGGTAAGGTGTCCAACCCGGTGCTCTGGTAGGCTGTTTTAAAATGGATGTGTTCTTGCTTGATAGACGGCTGTCGCTTGTTGATGATGTTATAGCCAGCAATGACCCTGATGGATCCTCATGCTCTTCATACTCCGGTGGAATAGGGCAAATAGACTCCTTCTTCAGGCGACTCAATATACTCCCTTTGAAAAGTGGAGGACTGTGGCAAACAATATCACCAATTATAGACTGTGGAGGCATGTTTTCGAGCCAGTTTTTTAGCTGCAATATTTCACAATTGCAGGCCCACTTATTGTCCTCCAACTGGAGATCCAATATCCGTCCAATGTGTTCCAAAAAACCAACATACGGCAATGTTTGCAACTGATTCCCACGAAGATCTAGATGGGTTAAAGGAACAAATCGAAATATGTTTGGAGGAAGACTCTCAATAGCATTGTCATTTAAAATTAACACTTTCAGCCTATTGAGCTTGCTGAAGGCACTTGGTTCGATAACTGTAATAAAATTATTATCAGCCTGCAAGAATTCCAGGTTTTCCAAACCATGGAATGTATCCTCTTTAAGAATTTCCAAAGAATTGTGATTGATATGAAGTTGCTTAAGAAGCCCAAGGCCATTAAATGCACCAGTCTCAATATCTGCAATGTTATTAAATCCAAGGTGTATTGAGAGAGCATTGGCAAGCCCAGAAAAGGCATTGGTGTGAAGCACTGTCAAGCCATTATTTAATAAGCTTAACTGGAAAGGTCGTGATGGTGGCACACTTATTTGGGATAATTTATTGATGCCCCTTTCTTCACAGTTTATTAGCATTATGCCATCTTTTTCTTCACAGTTGCAAAGAGTGTCGCAAGAACCTCTGACTGAGGACATTGGTGTTTGGGACTGTGAAGACAGACAGGCAAGTAGAGCTGGATAAAGGAGATGAATCCACAGCTTCATGTTGTCCTATGATTGGATATGACTCTGTAAAAAAAATGCAATAACAAGGGATTTTAATGGGCAAAAGCAGGGAGGTGTGTCTGACAGGTTTTAGTAGGCAAAGAAAATTACAGTGAAATTATGAAAAGTTGGTTGCATCTACATATTCTTTTAACATTTGATTCAATATTTAATTTAGACAGATCTATTTAGTTAACATTAATTTGTATATTGCTCAAGATTTAGGATAATTAAAGTTTATAATACTGTATCAGCATATGTGATCGCAAGTGTTAAAATTGTGCTTTTCATAAATAAGATATATATATAAGATAAAATCATGTAGCTCACAGGAGATAAAGAAATGATGCAAAGTATGTATATAAGTGTCTATATATTAGTATGTGCGTGTATATTTATAGGGAGCCTGAACTTAATTACTTATGTACAAACTTATCTCTGTTTTAACTTGTTCTGTTTTTTTTTTTTTTGCAGAATATATGGATACTCTTGATGGTTCATTTTAAAAGATACAGGAAGATGTGTCTTTTATTACATAATAAAACTTAGCATAGCAAAAATGACTCAGTTTTGATTCTTCTTTCTGAGGCAGTTTGCACAAGCTTCTGAGTCTCAAATGCATACGCTTAGGAATACCCACATTTCAAAATAGTCATGCAATTTGTTTTGGATTTCTAGATGTGAGCTACTTCCTGCTACTTTTTAATATCAGCATAAATCAAGTAAAACTTAACTAAACAAAAAGAAAACAATCTTTAACATTCATTTCAATATACAGTAAAAACAAAAACAATGCCTCATGTAAAGTTCTGGCCAATGACTTGCAAAGGACACACACAGCAGGCTGTAGGCGACTGAAGGCCATCACATAATTAAACCTTTAATAAGGCACACATCTTCAAACAATGACCTCTGAAATAAACTGCGCCCCTGTGAAAATGTTTCAGGATATACCCAAGTTGTCTCAAAATGACAGTTTACAAATACAGCATGCTTCTCAATCCCACGAAATTACAAGTATAGATGTCAATCTGTAACCCTCAGGAAGACTCACGTTGAAATGAATGCAGTGGTAAACACATAAAACTCTAAATATATATAAACTTTTTTCTTTCTTTAAATACTTGACCACAAGTAGATAAATGAAATGGAAAGACAAGCACCATGTCTCACAGTTATTGAGCACTAAAACCAATAAATGCTTTCAGTTTTGCAGATAAAATATAAGTACTAACTTTGATTGGAATAAAATTTACAACCAGATAAAATATCCCAGATTTTGTCAATAAGGCTGACAGTAATCTTTGGTCCCTGAAAATATATTATTTCCTTGGAAACTGACAGTTCAAAGTTTCTGGAAGGCGAAAGGCAACCGAAGGAACAAAGCAAAGGAAAGCCTTTGCGTGTCAAGGCAAAGTTGGGAGGTTTTACATTTCCACAGGGAGACAGACTGATTTTAAACAATTCTGAGTGCTCTGCTCAGAACTAAGAAGCTTGTGTTGGAGCCTTCAGCTTGTGCCTTGGCTCACATAAAGTCTAAGTAATTCATAAATTACTAACAAGGAGTTTGATTTATTTCATCAACGGCAGCATCCTGAGAACACAGTAAATATTTTCCAGATGGTAACAGCTTATTTTTATCTAATAAGCAACTTACGATATTCAAAATGTGCATGGAAAAATTTATAATCTTTTCAGACACATACACAGTTTTCAAGAATCAATTTCTATTCCACACAGCTAACAATCTTAAAATAGTCACAACTCCACTTCCATATTATCAAAGAATGCATATTTCCATAACAGAACCTTATAAAAGTATCATACAAAGTTCAAAGCATCGTCTAATATTGGGCCCATAGTTGAAATTCAAATGGTAGCATTTAATCTTTCTGCAGGAAGCACATACTTTTAGTTTCTAATCACAAACTACATATTTTAAAAGAAATAATCATATATTATGATATCTGCTCATTCCTACCCAGCTGTTGAACTAAATGCTGGTTGCTCAGGAGAACAGGCATCTGCTACAGTGTTAGCTTGGCCAGTGAACAAAAATGAAACTGAGTATCTTTTAAGGATAAGATGAGAGAGAGAGAGAGAGAGAGAGAGAGAGAGAGAGAGAGAGAGAGAGATACACTCAATCTTGATCATGCAAACATCAATATAACAAAAGGCTGGCAAAATTCCTCTTACCTTACCTGTAAAGCAGACACTTCCTGGCACTATCAGAAATGCAAGCTGGAAGAGGTGTCCAAAGTCAATCAGTTTCTCTATTTAAAAAGAAAACACCAATCACAGTGCACTTACTCCTCAAATATCACTTTCGCCAAGTCCCATAGCTCCAAAAAGTTAAAACATCTGGTCAAAGACAAAACAGTGAGCACTTATTTTCATTGAAAGTATTGTAGGCAGAGCACACACTGGAGCATCCTGAAGCCGTAGTCCTTTTTCTCCCAATTAACATTCACGGCATACTTCACTGCTATGCTGACTTTTGTTTTGCGTATAGTTAACCATTGACAAGCTGCTGATCACAGCAAATAAACAAGATGTTTTGCAGAGCCGGGGGTGCTCACTCTTGCTTTCTCTGGGTGTAGATCCAGACTGCAGCAATGCTCTCTTTCCTCTCTTTCTAGTCTTTCTAGTTAGCTCAGTTTGTTATTAGTCAGATTGCCAAGGACTGGGAGGTAGGCGTAAATAAAGAGACTTCTTGGCTTTTGACTCAGCCTTTAAGCCCGTCCCCGTCAGAAGTGCTTTAATCTGCCAGTGTCATATAACAGGAGACAGCTCCACCTTGGGACTGTTCAACTCCTCCTATTTCTGCAAACGGTCTTTCCACTGCTTTGTGTGGAATAAGAGCAAATGAATTTTGATGCAAATAATCACATGTGGCTTTAAATGCTGAATAATGTGTTTTGTTATGAAAGAAAGCTGAATAATACAGTTAGAATATTTTCTTGCACAGCAGTGTACTGTACACACACACACACACACACACACACACACACACACACACACACACACACAATGTGCACTAAAATGACAAGCAGGCTGCCTGTAGAATAGTTATTTCCTGTCATTTTAAGACTGTTGCTGTGAGTTGAAATTGGCTACTAATTAAATTTTAAAATGCTAACACAAACTGATTTCCTGAAGAACACTTTTTTTTTCATTCATTCTTTAAAAAATAAATCAAAAGCCTTCTGTGTGGCTCTAGGCTCCAGGCCTCATTATTTGTTCCCCTAGAGCTAATGCTTTATGATGAAGCTAAAAATCAGTGCTGTTGCTGCAGCCCTTGCTTTTTTCAGATCTTTGTTTAGAATGGAAATGCAACTATTTGAAAAGGTGCTTAAATGAATAAGAGCATTAACATTGGTTTTTAAGCTGCATGTCACACTCCAAAATATGAAATTATATCTCACAAATCAGAGTGAATCAAGTTACATGTGTAGTAATTGTAATGTTCTGATTTAATTGTATTAGTTGAGAAAGAAAATGGTTTCTATGTATTATTTGCTTCTTCAAATCTTAAAAGTTTTAAAATTTTTCTGGGAAATCACAGTCTTCAGATTCTTTAGTTCTCCAAAGGCTTGTTTATAAGAAATTATTTCAAAACATTATAAATGCCTGATCATTTTGTTTTTAAAATGAATATATTAGAAACCAATACTTATATTTCTCCAAAAATATTCTGTTTAGTTTTACTCTTATCTAAAGGTTCTAACAGCCATATATACAACCTTAGGTCTCATTTAAGAAAATCTCATTAAAAATGTTTGATCGTATTTAAATAATTAAAAAAGAAGAATAAAAATTTGAATAAATATTGAAATCATTGACAGAAGGTCCACAGTCAGATCTTCAAGGGATTTCTAACTGTTCCTTCGTATTGTATTCCCTGCCCATTGTGCGTCTAACATGCCAGTGGCATCATGTGCATTGAAGTGGAAAAGGGCCTGACGGCGAGGGACAGGAGGATGAAGAGGAGCCAGTGGACTACAACTAGAGCATCACTGTTTCAGTTTGCCGCTGGTGCACTAACTCCACCTACTTAATAAAACAGACAGGTAGATACAAATTAGAATTGTCACCAATCAGGGCAACAGCAGGGTAACGAAGAGGATTTCCAGTGAGGGCCCAGCATCGACAGTGTAGCAGATAACCAGAGGCCTCGACCCAGACCAGTGATTCTCATCAATGAATGTTTGCCAGTAAAGATACATGGACAAAAGAGTTCACTGCGTGACTCACTATGTCCCACTACAGTTTCCGTGACGAGATCCCCCCCTTCTTTCTTTTTTCTCTTAAATTGTATCTGGGTGGGGATGGGGCTCTGCAAGGACAGAGGGCAGATGGGATCGAGATGCATGATGTGAAAGACAAAAAATAAAAAGAAAGTTTAAAAAAAAAAGAGAGCTGAGAAACTCCAACCATCTTTTGAGGACATAATATCCTCAATTTATTTCTTTAGTTTGGAAGAAGTACTACTAGAAAAAGGCAAGTCAGTGATGAGAATTTCGTCAGGAAAAATGGAATTGTGTACTCTACACTTTGACACATTTACCCAGGAATAGCCAAATTTGAATATAGACCTGCTTTCTAGTAGCAGAAATTTAGGTACTCCATTTTGATTTATTTGGCTATCTCTTGCCATTTTAGTGCATATATTACTGTTTAATTAACAAGAGGAAAGAAATGAAGAGAATTAAGGTACTTTAGGATTGAGAGTATGACTCAATGGCAGAATGCTTTCCCATCATTACTGAGGCCTTGAGTTTATTCCCAGCCCTGAAACAAAATTCACTTGTTCTGTAACTTTCAACTGAAACAAGAAGACCTGGTTTCAGTACAATTTGCAACATTTCAGCATAATAAAAAATGCTGATAACTCATGTGTATGCATGATCTCAGGTTTAGCTAAATATTAACCTTAGAACAGTCATGGTTTTAGTTAAGCCTCTTGTCCTGAGGCTTCACTAACTGCAATAATCAACTATTTCATTAGATAGATACAGAAAATCCAAACCATTAATGGTGGGAATGTATTAGTAATAGATAGAAAATAATGGTTCCTTAAATATCTTTTCCCAACTTTCCCACTTGTACAGTACTAAAGTTGAAATCAAAGATTAATCAGCAATCAGCATAAAAGGTTTCCTTACCCCTCCCATTTAAAGCACACATTCATTAACTCCAAGATGGGAGATGTTGAAAATCAATGTGATAAACATATATATATATATCACATAAAATCATATATCCATATATATGATACACATATAATCTCTCTCTGTATCTGTCTGTCTCTGTCTCTGTCTCTCTGTCTCTCTGTCTCTCTCTCTCTCTCTCTGTCTCTCTCTCTCTCTCTCTCACACACACACACACACACACACATATATATATATATATTAGGTTATGTTTCAATATGCTGTGTAAATGAGATTGAATTCTAGAGTATACATTTCTAATAGGTAAACACGAAATTATTTTATTTAAATGGGGACTGCCATGTAACTAGAAGAAATGAACCTATTTTTGGTGGTCCCTTTAGAGAAGTGTGAAGTCTGCTCATTAATTGTGTATTAAAATGTGTGATGAATAGTTGCACACGTTCCAGCTCTCATAGAGGAAACAGAAGCCATCTTAATTGCCCAAACTCAAAATGTAAATGGGAAAAAATTCAGGAAAATTTGGGTGACTAATGCATACCTGCAGGATATATAGAATAAGAAGGCAGAGATAAAGCATGGAAAAGAAGAAAGAAAGAAAGAAAGAAAGAAAGAAAGAAAGAAAGAAAGAAAGAAAGAAAGAAAGAAAAAGAAAGAAAGAAAGAAAGAATAAGTAAAACAAGGGCCAGAGTGGTGTAGCTCAGGTCATATTTTCCAGCATTAATGAAGCCCTTCTTGAATCCCTGTGTTGCATAAAACCCAGGATAGCCTTGATCGTGGAATTGTCTACATAAGAGAGACCAGGGGGCATGTTTGTGGAGGATTGTTTTAATTGCTAATTGGTGTAGAAAGAGTCAGCCCATAGTGGACTGTTCTACAGGGAAGTCCTAAGATGTAAGTGAAGAAAGCTGGATGACAAGTGGCAGCAACAGTAGCGTCGATACATCTCTTCCTCTCTGCTCTTGACTGTGGATGTACTGTAAGGGTCTGGCCTTTATTTTCCCGAAGTGATTGTAAAATGAAATTTTAAGTCAAGCAAAACCTCTCCTGCTAAGCCACTCTTGTAAAAGTGTTTGATCATATCATCAGAAAGGTTATTAGAATACTTTACGCAGGATTACATGTAAGACGTTAGAAGTGGGGTACTGTATAGACCAGTTTTTGTCAGCTTGACATAAACTAGTGTCATTTGGGAAGTGGGAAACTCAGCTGACAAATCTCTCACCAGAGTGGCCAGTGGGAAAGATTGTGGTTCAGTTTTTAATTTGGTAATTGATACGGAAGAGCCCAGTCCATTGTGGGTGGTGCCACCCTTGGTGGGACTGAGCAAGCCTTGAGCATCAAGCCAGCGAGTGAAGAGTCTCTGCGTGAGTTCTAGCCACTAGAATTCTGCCTTGAGTTTCTGCCCTGACTGGTATTGATGATGAACTGTAAGCTGAAATAAACCCTTTCCACCTCAAGTTGCTTTTAGTCATGGTGTTTTACCACATATTTAGAGAGCTAGTAAAGACAGGCAGTACAATGGTAAGTTTGAGGGTATTGTTAGCTACACAGTGAGTTCAAGGCCAGCTTGGAGTAGAGGAGCCCATATCTCATAAAATAAAATAAAATAAAATAAAATAAAATAAATAAAATAAAATAGATGTGTTCATTTATCACTGGACTAATTCTACCTCAGAGAACTTGTGCACTGATTTTATAATAACATATAAATGTAAGAGTAAAGACCACTATAAGACTGAGCTGAATCTGGAATCTGAAGTACTGCAGAGATATTTGGGCCATTTTTGACACAATATGGGGTACAATTAAATACTGTTGATGGAAAGAAAAACCTTGCTGACACTTTGGGAATGAGAAGCCCACAGTAGCTTGTAAATATTCAGTAGAGGTTTTACAATTTGAAGCAAAAGTTTAAACATAGACCTTTAAATAAATGCCATTTGAAATTATTGATAACGTTGTATTGAAGGAACTATTCAATCCAAATATTCAAAATAGCTACCATCTTGCATTGCACACTCCATAGCTTATGTAAATTTATAATGCTACTAAAACTAAAATGAAATATAAACAAATAGAAATTGAAGATTATGTGGATGTTAAAGTAATGACTTTTGCATTGCTTTCAAATATTTTTGACAATTCTATCCACCCCTGTGTGAGGAGGTATAGGCAATTGATGGCTGTTGAGTCTAGAGAATCAGTAATGTAGCCATTCTTCAAAAGTCATTACTTTATTATTATTAGTGTTTGCATGTGTGTGGAGGTTGGTACATGTGCTACCGTCTATAGATGACGGTAAGAAGACAAGGTTCTGGCAGTGGTCCATCCCTTACTCCTTTTTATGAGTTCATTGGATTGAATGTAATTCCATAGGATTGCATAAAAGTACCATTACTTGCTAAACTATCTTACAGGTCCCCTAATGCAACCATTTTAGGAACATTAATAAATAAATACTTAACATCACTTGTTCAAACTTATATTTTTCTTTGTATTTCTATATATAGCTTGAATTTATTTCATTAAAAAAGTAAAGAACCTGAAACAAATAAAAAACATTTTCTAATAACCACTACCTCCTTGAGATTAGGAGAATCTAATTTGCTAGGTTTATTTTTTCTGTTGTCTATAGCAACTAACTATCATTTCCTCTGTTTATAGCTGAGTCACGGTGTGATATAAGATATTAAAAATAATTATAATTAATAAAATGTGGTTGAGTATTTTTTTTCCAAAAAGACAGCTGCTCTTACATCTATTGATTTCCTTTTACTAAAACCTTAAAAACCTTGGTAATTAATATAATAAGTAATAGATGAACAAATTGTTTTACTATTCATTGAGAGCTCATATTTGGGTTTTCCTCCACACAGTGGGATGACACATTCAATGTTGCAGCTGATGTGCACAGTTGCTCAAGAAGGTGCTGCCTACTCTGGTCACTCATTCAGCATATTTAGTGTGGGTTATACTTTTAGATACCAAATGAGACATATCTAAAACAATAATGTTAAGTGAAGAAAACAGCAATCTAAAACAGATTAGTTGATATGAAAACGTAATTACTGGCTTTTAAATTGGTTTTGATAGCAATAATTATTTGTTACAAGAAGATTGCTGTGCTAAAGGTAAAATAACCAGTAAAGCACGGGTTTATCAGGAAACGGAAGTACCTGCTCTAACAGATGAATCAGTACATCCTATAGGTGGACATATTTGGCCTTGATAATGGAAAATGCATTTCCTCAATGATTACTGTCACCATTGGAAAATTATTTATTAAGGAGAGAAAAAATCAATGGTGACAGATTGATTTAAGAATATTGGGACTTTTAGGGAAGAGTAATTTTGCCTGAAATCTCAGAAGACAGTAAGATATATTTTAATATTTAATTATTTTATTTAATTACTTTTGTCAATTTCATACATGAGAACTACATTTACAGCATTTTTACCCCTTCCTCTCTACCCTCTAGCTCTTCCTATGTCCCCTACTCCCACTCAAGTTCATTAACTTTTCTTAACTGTTAGTGGTATGTATTTGCAATTATATGTGTGTATATACAAAACCTGTCGGTGACCAAACAGTGACATCAGTTCCTATGTGAATGGGGAAATCCCATGAGGGCCTACCATAGATGAAGCACTTCAGATAATTAATGTCTATTAAGCAAGGAAGATTTTGTCTTTTCCAATGAGAAGACCCTTTAGGTTATTCAATACCAAGTGGTCAGCTACAAACACAGATACGTATGAGTACAAAAGATTTTTTGAAGTGTTTCAGCACTCAAAGAATAAACTTTTGATTTATAAATTATTTCATAATAAGTAAAAAGTATTCATTCAGAATTGACCTACATTCATCCTACAGATATGCTGTTCATATCTTACTTGGGAACATAAATGAAAAACGTAGGCTCTGAAGACCTTTATGCACATTTTAATATAATGTTATATACATTTTTATATAATATGTATATAGTTACACAGTCTTTGATTTTACCATCTGCACTTTACCAAATGTTTTCCCTACAAAAAAATTGAACTTTACTTAGAATATATTTCAAAAATATTAAATACCATTGAGTAGTATTATGAATGTGGTTTATCAGAAAGATAAACATTTTCCATTGACTTTCATGAATTTGTAGACTAAAATATGACATGTAATGTATATAATACATTAATAATGATATAGTTTGAATAGAAGTTAAGATTATGATGATCAAATAATTGTATTAAATTTTAATTTTTGATGAAGAAAAATCTTTTGATTTTATGGAGAGGGAAACTTATTTTGTAATAATCTTTAGGATTAAATATCACATTCATTTTGTATTATATCACATCATATTTTTCCTGGTTACCAATATAAATAAAATTCTATCTACATAGAAGGCTCATTGAAACTAACAATGTTTAAAGGTGAACAAACAGTGTAAAATTTGAAATCATTGTACTGCAATGATATAGTAAATACAGGTTGGAAACACTATTTTTTTTTGGTGAATAGTAATTATCAGAAACGTATCTTACATATAACTCATACTTTCTCTGTAGCTCCAACTTATAAGAATATAAGGCACACTAACAGTTCGAAACACCATAGACTGACACATACATTTGCAGCACAGTTTCTTTACCTAGAGAAAGAAATCTATTCAAAGCATCACTTACCTGCTCTTCCTTTCTTTGTGAACAGACACGGTTCCATAACAAATAACGTTTGAAATTTTTAGAAAGCACTACTCATACCCCTTAATATATACAGGGTAGAGACTGCGAAAGTAAAAATTTGTAATCTAAAGGCAATATTGAATATTTGTGTATCGTTCTTAAAAATTAAGCTTATTCTACAGCTACCTTGATTTAAAACATTTTTACTCTTTTACTGCCCTCTGGTGGATCTTAAAAAAAGTGGTGCAGAAAGCATACAATTGTGTAAGTTTTTCTCTTTAAATGATTGGGTCTTGCAGGGAACTTTATTGCTAATAGAGCATTTTCCTTCTACAAGTTCACTAAAACATGCAGTGGGTTTTAAAAAGGCGTTACAAGATGCAACTGTAGATGACAATTCGCTATTCCATAACCCACAATCTTTTAAATATTGATTATAAACATTCCCCAAATGAAATTAAATGCATGCTGCAATAATTACTTTGAATCAATGGATGAATATAAATTTTTCCTTGTATAGTTAATTGGTAATAGTGAATGTTTTATTTTTACAGTATAAGGCTTATATGCAATATTGAGCATGTCATATATGTAGAATCATGGTTCAGGCCATACATAATAATACAACCTTAGAATAAATCATGAAACAACTATTAAAAGTGACAAAATGCATCATAAGGAGATGCAACTACCTCTTCAATTCCAAGGCTCTTTGCAGAGTCTACATTTTCCTTTTTCATTTTTTTTTCTGATTTCAGAATTTATCCACTTATAGAAAACACTGCTATTCACAAGTATTTTTAAAAATGGGAAAAAATGCACATGAAGATTATATTTTAGTCCTATATTTTAAAAGAGCAAGTTGTTTTTCTAATATTTATGATAAAAAATTATTTCTCTAAAATTCATTTGTTAGTGTGTAGCCACTGTTAACAACTGAGAATAAATTATCACAGACATTTATAAGTTGCGAACTAATCACACTGATGTGCATACATACTTAGACATGATTGATAATTAATATACTCTATGCAAAAACTAAGGACTATCTAGCTCATCAAGATAAGGTATGCATTTAAGTGTCAATTTCCTTGTCTCTGCTCATTGTTCTCTGCATCTCTACCTCACTTATTCTTCTAGCCTTAAGTCAATGGCTGTGAAGTTGCTGGAACATCTGCCACAAATGTCAATTCAGGCTCTGAAGTTGCTGCTCTTCTTCTGGGTACTACCAAAGGGGCAGCCTCATGTCTCACCATGCATTTGATTTCTCCTTTGTTTATAATCAAGTAAGGGTCATGACCAACTTTTCCATAATTACTTATTTAAAACAAGGTGGCTTGCTGTGGATATCACTCTGTATGCTGTGACTGTATTACTCTGATTGGTTAATAAATAAAGTGCTGATTAGCTAGTGGCCAGGCAGGAAGTATAGGTGGGACAAAGAGAGGGGAGAATTCTGGGAACAGGAAGGCTGAGTCAGGAGATGCTGCCAGCCACCGGGGCCATGAGAAACAAGATGTTTAAAAGTACCAGTAGTCACAAGCCACATGCCAACTTATAGATTAATAGAAATGAGTTAATTTAAGAAATAAGAACTAGATAGCAAGAAACCTGCCATGGCCATACAGTTTACAAGTAATAGAAGTCTCTGTGTGTTTACTTGGGTCAGAGCAGCTATAGGAGCCGGGTGGACACAGGAAAACTCCAGCTACAGTGGCTGATTATAAAATTATTAGAATATATATTGGTAGTTGGAACCACATTTCACTTTGATTTTTTTCCACAAAATTTGTGTGAAAATTTAGAAAAACATGAATAAATTACCTTTTTATAGAAGCTGTTCATTGGAACTCCAAGGCATTAAATACAATGGTATTCATCAGTATCTAAACACAAGAACATCCCCATGTTTCTAAGTGCCTTTTAAAACATGAAGCACTTATCAGAAAAATCTAGAATCTGTATAGACTGGCTAAAAATGCCACGTAAAGACTATTCTGTAATAAGTTATAGGGGTTAGAAACTGTTTTTCCCATGCTGTATTACAAGGTGTTTGAGTTCATTGGGTAGTCCTGGCATCTGAGGTCTGTCCTATGTGGTAACTTTAGAAAGTGAACTAAACAGCCTTTGGCCATGGTAAACTCCTTGTGCAAGTGTGCCAGACTCCTAAATTAAAATTGGCCGGAAGTATTCAACCTGTTTCATTATTTTAGTTTTAGTTAGAATATATATATATATATATATATATATGTTTAATTTACTGTAACTTAGCAATTGTTTAGTCTATTTAAATATAAATAGAAAAGACAGAAAATGCATTTAGTTTTTTTTTTCCATTAAAAAAGTCTTTATCTTGTGGCAGATTGCCTTCCAGCATTCAAAAAACCTTGGGTTCAAATCCAAAGCATCTTAAAAAAATAAATCTTTCTAACCATCCAATTAGAAATAAATATCATTCTGTAGTATTTGTGTTCTGTTGTCAGCCTTAGGGTACTTTCCTGGTAACCAGTCCTTAGCACTTCCTGTTTTTCTGCAGGCTGAATGAGAATGGGCTCCATAGGTTCATGTATTTGAATACTAGGTGGGACAGGGTCTCAATAGATAAGACAAAGGGGAGTTGCCCTATCTGTGTTGGCAGGTCAATTGGTCTGTAAGTAATGCAGGTCTTATTTAGGCAGCCATATTGCTGAGGTTTCCTGGGTTCTGTTTCCCTGTCATGTCTGGAAGATACTGCCTAGCAACAGGTGTAGCTGGTTCTCTTTGGGTCCTGCCAAGCCCCCCCCCCCCAACACACGCTTATATTGTTTAAACTGTTTGGCCTAAAGGCTCAAGCTTCTAGCTAGCTGTTCTTATATCTTAAATTAACCCCTTCCTATTAGTCTATAAGTTGACACGTGGCTCGTGGCTTACCGGTGCCTTAACATCTTCTCATGGCGGCAGCTGGCAGCTTCTCTCTGCTTCAGCCTTCCACTTCTCAGACCTCTCCTCTCTCTTTGTCCAGCCTATAATTCCTGTCTGGCTACTGGTCAATCAGCATTTTATTTATCAATCAATCATCCACAGCAAGCAGCAATCGTAGTCCTTTGGCTCTTGCGATATTTTCTACCCCTCTTTCACAGTGTTTTCTTAGCTCTAAGTGTAAGAGTTCTATTAACAATGCACACACTAGGAATGGGAAACCCACAGTGACTTAATTGGTGCATTTTGACCAGTTAGAGTTGCATTTCACAGTTTTGGTCTGCTGTAAAAAGAAGATGCTTGGAGGATGTTGTGGGTGTAATGGTAACGACTCCAAATCAGTTTGAAATTACACTGATGAAGGACATTGGAAGTATATTCTCCTCTAGGATATATATCCTTTCCATTCAAGTATGGTTGGTGAGACTTACTGTTCCAGTATAAATTTCCTTTTACTGAAATTTAGATCCAAAATAGACAGCTGTTGTTTATTCCAAGATAAAAGTGTCAATGTTGCAACACTTGTGTGGTGGTTTGAAAGAATATGGCGCCAAAAGTGAGTGGCGTTATTAAGAGCTGTGGCTTTGTTTGAGTAGGTGTGGCTTTGCTGGAGGAAGCGTGTCAGTATAGGGTCAGGCCTCCTCTGCCCTTCTCTGCCTTCTGCCTCCCTTTTATTTCTTCCTGTTCTAGATTTCTCTTTGTCTCTCTATAACAGTGCATCCCATTTCTCCTTTCTTGGAAGATCATCTCTTTCCCATTGATTACTTTCTAGGTACCTAATTTCTGTGGTTATTCTGAGCATTTCACACATATTGGAAGATTAAAAGCTAACATTCACTTATGAGAGAAAGCATCTCATTCAGGATAAATTTTCTAGCTCCACCAATTTATCCACATGTTTTACTTTCATAGTTTCAGGGCAGAAGTAAATATGTTGTCCCATAGTTGAGCCAGAAACTATTTTACTTGTAACTGATCCTTACTGGTAAAGGGAAATTCAATTTTCTCCAATGGAGTGTCACTGGGTACACATTGCATTACAGAGTCAATGCCCAGGAGTAGATGGCCAATAGAAACAATCTCCATGTATTTTTTGTGGACTTTTTTTTCTGATATTTTTAAAATCTTATTTGTCTATTGATTATTTATTTTGATCATTGTTTTTGTGGGTTTAGGGTGCATAAAGTTGGGCAGGTGGGGAAGAGGTGGAGAGAATCTGGGAGGACACAGAAGAGGGGGGATATGACTAAAATTATTTGTAGAAAATAATTAATATGCATCATTTGATGATTTTTGATCTCCCCCTTTGCTTCCATTACATCTTATTAAGCTATTCTTCTTTGAAATAATCCATATTTTCCCTTGCCAAAGTTGTGTATGTACTGATAGATCTGTTTTGAGTTTGAGGGTTCCAGGAACAACTTCTGATTATTACATGCAATTGAGTTACAAGGTAGAAATCTCATCTTTTCCTACTAATGGGGAATACATATTATATGTAATTACCCTTAGTAGAAACATCTGTTAGATCACATTACAGTATTTTAAAGTGAATCAGAAAATGAAGAGACATGATTTTAAAAGATCTGGTTTCAATAATTCTTTATAAAACAGTTTTTGACCCTGTATTAAAGTAATGAAGCTCTACTGGGTGATACGAGCCCAAATGGAACACCAAAGCTCCTCTTAGCATCACTGTAATTGAAACTGTCCATCTACTTCAGTTTTAAGTAATCAAATAGCATTATTCCAAAAATACATTTATTTGTTATCAGAGTCAACTGTCTACTGTTTTCTTTTAAAGAAGTTTATTGTACGGTAGCATGCATTATAATGACACTTCTTGAAGTGTTTAAAAAACAGCAGCAAATATAAGGAAAGTTAAACACAAGAACAATTGTTTCAAGAAAAATTTGAATGACTTTTCTGTTTTTCATGTTATATTTTATATACGCAACACAAGTTTCTTTCTTTCTTTCTTTCTCTTTCTTTCTTTCTTTCTTTCTTTCTTTCTTTCTTTCTTTCTTCCTTTCTTTCTTTCTTTCTTTCTTTCTTCCTATCTTTCTGTCTTTCACATCATGCATCTCCATCCCATTCATTTCCCCATCCCTTCGTATCCACCCTCTGCCCTTACAACCTCTGCCCCCCCAAATAAATAAATAAATAAAACTTAAGCAAAAAAATAATAAAAGAGAGAAAGGAAAAAATCAGTCTCATCGTAGAAGCTGTAGTATCACACAGCAAATAAAGCAGTAAACCCTTTTATCCATATCTCTTTTCTTGCAAGTGTTCATAACAGAATTATTGGTTTGGTTTCAGGCCTCTGATTTCTACTACACTATTGATGATGGGTCTTCACTGGAACTCCTCTTGGTTATCTTGCTTTTGTCCTGTGTTGTGGAAATCCTGCAGATTTGGGTCTTCGGGACGGTTCCCTTCCTGTGCTTCAGCAGATCACAAATGGGGTGGATATTGGGGTGGGCCAACACACAAGCCTGGTTCTGTGCCTGGGTAGTTCACAGTTGGTCAGTCACCAGCTCTCCCTTGTCCTCACCACCAGGTTGAGCTCTCCTGCATTGGCCTGAAGAGTTCGCCCCTTGCAGCAATGAACAAGGAGAGGGGGCATTTCTCTTGCTTTTATGTCCTCAGAATCCTACACCTTCAGGGTCAACTCTACTGTTTTGCCCAGGTGTGGTATAGGGGCCACTCTCCTGAATGCTGTAGTTGATGAGGGGCACGGCCAGCTCTACCACCTGCCTCAGTCATTGACAGGGGAGGGGATAGCCTCTTTCTCCTGTCCATACTACCACATGACAGATGAGTAATCAAGACAGCTCTCCCATGCTAATAAGTTTGGAACAGGCTCACCCCCACCCCCACCAACAGGAATGGCTATATTGTACTGCCCAGGTAAAGTAAAAGACCTGCTCTCCTGAGGGTTGCAGCTGGTGGGGAACAGGGGCAGCAATCCTGCCATTATGACCCCATGGCCAGCTCTATCCCTCTCATGCTGCCACTTGAATAGATGAGTGATGGGGACAGCTCTCCCATGCGCACAACTTCAGGGCTGGCTCACACACACCTTCGCTAATGGGGTTGGCACTATTGTGCTATTGAGGTGAGGTGCAGCACCTGCTCTCCTGAGTTTATGTCTACTACTGTAATTTATACAGATATATTTTGTTTAGTAAACAAGGTATCATAATGTATAAATATATAATATCAAAATTATTTAGTGCAACGCAGATTTTTAAGGTTTATTACTTTTATGTTACGTGTATGGGTGCTTTTTCTATCTGTATGTAAGTGCATTACATGTGCACAGTGCCCCCAGAGCCAGAAGAAGGTGTGTGACTTCCTAGAAAAAGGGTTAAAGATAGATATGAGCTATCATGTAGATAATGGGACCAAACCTGGTTCTTCTGAATGAACAAAACAGCTAGTTTGGCCTCAAACTCCAGATCTACCTGGCTTTGTTTCTGCCTCTTGAGTGCTGGAATTAAAAGAAAACACCACTCCATCATATAAAAAAATATAGTTTTCATATGGCTAGTAATTAGCTGTATATTTGTTTTTTTTCTTTAATACACTTCTTTAAAACTTTTAAAAACATTTTAGTCATAGTAATATTATGCAAAAATACACATGCTCTAAATTCCATGTTTTTAGATTCTACAACAACATTAAGAAATGGTTATACTCATTCAACAAACAAAAAGATGAAAATTCAACAGAAAAGGGAATTGTAGTCTCATATCTAGCAAATGACAAGCAACATATTCAGGTCTGGATGTGATAGAAGTTTTGTTTATTTTACCAGTACATTCTTATGAAACATACATCAAGTTATATGATTTTTAAAGGGGAGATATTAGCCAGGTGTGGTAGTGCCATCCTTTAGTCTCAGCATTTGGGAGGCAGAGGCAGGCAAATCTTTGAGATGGAGGCCGGGCAGCCTCAAGAACAAGTTCCAGAACAGTCAAGGCTACAGAGATAAAACCTGTCTTGAAAAAACCAAAAAGGGGTGGAGGGTATTAAATAAAATCTCAAATGTCATATTTGTACAATTGCATTAATTACAGAATTTAAAAATTATCATTGTAAGTTTACATGTTGAATTGTATGTCCATAAAATACTTAGAAAGACAATTATTTTCTTAAAAGCCAAAGTTCAAAATAAAATATTTTACCCTCTATAAATCATTGTGCAAACATTGGAGAATCTTAATTTTTAGTTCAATATCTCCCTCTGCTGTTAGCAAACACAAATGAAAACCATTTATAGCTGTGACTTTATATGTGGTAGAATATATTCTTTTTAAAATAACTTCGACGTTTTCCATATTTTCCCTTTGTTCTGAAATTGTGAATACATTATTTATTTGAAAAAATAACTTCTTATGAAATAAAAAATGTTAAGTATTAAATAAATACAAGGCAACAAGTTTTTACCTGTAATTTATTTCCCTCATATCTCTGTCTATGATTTAGGTATTTATTCACATAGTAATTATCAAATATGAAAGAATTTGAAAATGTTTTCTGTGTTGTTCCAAATAAAATTTTTTTAAATAATCTGTTATTTGGAATTCTCATTTAATCATTTCCTGATATAAAATTGATTTTGAGAAAGAATTATTTTTTCATGTATTTTCATAACATGTCAGACTTTCTTAAAACTTAAATTTTTTAATAACTCCTTGTGTAGACTGAAATATCTAAGTACAATGCCTCACAGAACTGTATTATTCCAGTTCCTAAAACGAAAAGAGCAAAGCGAGCAAACGACGGTAGTTAACACTCTGTATTATAACAAATACTGGTTTCTAAGATAGGACCATAGCTTGTATTTCCAAGGGAAGATATGATTTTTGTATTCACTATAAATAATTACTGTTTGCATAATTGTAGGATTTTATAATTATACAATATAGTTTTAATATATAATTATATAATTATATTACTTAAGAATATATATCTTGCTGTGGAATGTTGTTCTGTATGCTGTAAATGTGTGTTGCTCTGACTGGTTGATAAATAAAATGCTGATTGGCTGATAGCCAGGCAGGAATTATAGGCAGAATAAGCAGACAAGGAGAATTCTGGGAAGAGGAAGGCTGAGGAAGTTGCCAGCCAGAAACAGAGGAAGCAAGATGACAAGACAGAACTCAAGCCACATGGCTAAACATATATAAGAATTATGGGTTAATTGAAGTGTAAGAGCTAGTCAATAATAAGCCTGACCTGATGGTTGAGCAGTTATAATTAATATAATCCTCTGTATGTTTGTTTACTTGGGGGACACAATTGGGAGAGATTTGTCCTGACTGTAGGCTGGCTGGGACACATGAAAACTTCCAACTGCAATATCTTAGAATTATTTGCCTTTTGTGACTATAAAAAAAGAATATAAATTTAAAGATTAAAGTGCACCAATTTCAATGCTTTTATCAAAGAGACAAAAATAAAGGTTATATTGATTCAAATTAAATCAAGGAAAGATGTGAGAATCGACATACAATGTAATGAAATAAATTTAGAAATGATGGCAAGATGGTAAGTGTGTAAAAAAATTGCTGTCAAACATAAATACTGGAGCTGTATCCTTCATACCCACATGTTGAAAGTAAAGAAGAGATTGCTACAAAATGACCTCTTACAACATGCCAATTCCATCCCCAAAACAAGAAAACAATCTTTATAAATTGTAGCATAAATCTTAGAGAGTCTTATTAATAAAATCAAACCTGAGCCAGGTATTGCGGTGAACACTGGAAGGTCAGAGAGACAGAACAAGCCACAGCTAACCTCACCTGGCCAACTTCTCAGCTGATCTTGTTTCCTCAGACTGGAAACCTCTGTGTCCTCATATCGGAATGGCTCTCAGCTGAACTGCTGCTCAAAACCTAAAAGCTTAACCAGCCAAATGCTTCTAGTTTCTGATCCTCATGCCTTATATACCTTTCTGCCTTCTACCATCACTCCCTGGGATTAAAGGCTTGCTTTCTGGGATTGAAGGCATGAGTCACCATGCTTGGCTGTATCCTTGAACACATGGATTTCTGCCTCTGGAATGCTAGGATTAAATAAAGGTTTGTGCTACCACTGCCTATCCTAAGTATCTAGTGGCTTTTCTATTCTCTGACCGCAGATAAGTTTATTAGGGTACACAATATTTTGAGGAACACAATACCACCACAATAAATAAATGCAATAATCTTTAAATGAATTGGCAATAAGATGAATATATTACTTATGGAAATATCAAGTGTTTGATTTTAAATGTTGTAGGCTTAATTTTCAATTATTATCTATCTCTACTTCTACTTTAAATGTCTTATGTGGAATTATAGATTATTTGTGTAATTTAACTTACAGAAGTTGATAGAATAAAAATTAATTCCTTTCTTGGACAGATGTGATGTTCCTAATTCTATTCAGGAATTGATTGTAACTGACTCTGCTCAAAGCATTTTATTGTTCATAGATTCTATAGTGTGTGTGTGTGTGTGTGTGTGTGTGTGTGTGTGTGGCAGATGCAGGCAGATTTCTGAGATGGAGGCCATGTTGATGTCCACAAAGAGTTCTAAGACAGTCAGAGCTACACAGAGAAACCTTGTCTCTCAAAAATGCAAAAAAGGATGGGGATATTAAATAAATTCTGAAATGGCATATTAACATAATTTTATTAATTACAGAATTTTACAAAATCTCAAATAAGTCATGTATACACAAATACATGTGTGTATGTTATTTTAAACATCTTTAAATTTAAGTATTTTTTGAACATTTTCTTCCCGTCTTCCTAATTCATTCACATCCTCTCCCCCTCCCTACCTACCCAACTAAGTCTCTCTCAAAAACTAACCCCCAAACCCAAAACAACAAAGTGCCCAAAACCTTAGAAACAAAATACAATATCATCCAAAAAGAAACAAAATATTAAGATACCAACTGTAAACAAATCAAAGCATTCTAAAAAAGCAAACCAACCAACCAACCATCAGAACAAACAAAAACAAGAAGAAAACTGTGGAATCCATTATTTCTTTGTCAACTACTCCTGGACACATAATCTGCCCCTGGAGTGTAGATATACTCATGGTCATTCCATTGGAGAACCCTAATTTCTCTCTCCCAGAAGGTTTAAATGTCAGTTCCATTGTTATCCTTTACCCTAGTGTCTAGGTTTATATTCATTTATTCATTCACTAAAAACAAAAAACAACTAACAAAATAAAATATGAGATTAACAAAACCTATTACACTGAAGTTGAACAAGCAAGACCGAAATCATGAGAAGAATCCAAGCAAGAACACAAAAGTTGGAGACCGACCTATTGGCAAGTTCAGGAATCCCATAAAACACTAAACTGGAAACTATCAGCTTAAATATTTCTAAAAGCTCTTTCTTAAAATATATCCAGTATTTACTATAATTTAAATGTTCTGTAAAATTTCAAAATTTTGGCGCACGCCTTTAATCCCAGCACTCGGGAGGCAGAGGCAGGTGGATCTCTTTGAGTTCGACGCCAGCCTGGTCTCCAAAGCAAGTTCCAGGAAAGGCACAAAACTACACAGAGAAACCCTGTCTCGAAAAACAAAAACAAACAAACAAAAAAAGGGTTTAAAATCTTTCAAAAATAAAGTACCCTTTTTTATTTCAAAAGGAAAAAACAGGGCACAACTCTAATCCATACAAGGCAAAAACTAACTCTAATAGTGCAAACAATGTACTATTTAATATCTGTGATTTCTTTATAAGCTTCGTTTTTAGGATAAGGCAAAAAATCCATCATAATCCAAAATATCTTGGAGACCTACTGTTGCCTCCTTAGTAGGACCACTCCATGTGGTTACCTTTAATTAAGATGGCAGTGAAGTCATATGACATCTGTGTTCTCTAACCCTCCCAAAGACAGTCGCCAACTATGTAGCTTCCTAATGATGGCAGCAAGCTACATGTTGTTTATATCTCCAAATGGAATCATGCCAGATGGTTTCTTTAAGATCATATATGCTGAGATTTTTTTTTAATTTTTTAAAAAAAATTATTTATTTTTTACAAAAGTTTTTTTTTCAGTTTGCATACCAATCCCAGTTCCCTCTCCCTCCCCTTCCCCTCCCCCAAACTCATCCCTCCTTCACTCCTCAGAGGGGGTAAGGCCTCCCTTGGGGAGTCAATAAAGTCCGGCATACTAGGTTGAGGCAGGACCAAGCTTTATGCATAAATTTTTAGCTACCAACCACATGTTACTAGTTTTAAGTTAACATTTTCAAAGATTTTATAGATTTTTAACCATATCCAATAAAGTGAATTTATAAATCTTGAGGTGTAGAATGTTCACATAAACCAAGTCTAATTTTTTGGCTGTTCTGCTTTGTTCTTAGTTCCAGGGAAGTCGACCTGATACAGGGCATAGAGGAGGCTTTTAAACATGCTTGAATCTAGAGGCAGGGACAGGGTGTGTCAAAACCCAACTCTAGAGCCAGCTTTCCAATAAAATAGAACAGTATGAAACAACTGATGGTTATCCACACCAAAAAAAAAAAAAAAAAAAAAAACTTCTACTATCCCAAATTCAGTGACCATAGAGCTAAAGAGGTATATTCTGAGGTCCAGCCATACGTAGCCACAAAGTGACTGGTGGCTGGTGGCAGTAGACACAACAAAAATATTCAACCTCTTTCCATCTCCATGTTATATTTAAACAGCATTTATGGATACATCAGCATGCAGATACACTATCTAATGACCCAGCAGATACATCTTTCTCAAGAAATAGAATAACATAGCTTTCTGTGGGAAACACGCTTTGTTACAGATTATATAGATTTTAAATCATGACTGAAAAGAATCTTACAAATCTTAACATAAAAGGTTACAGTACAATCTTAAGATATAAAGCAGAGTGCAAAGAAATCATAAAGATAAAAGAATTTTAGGAGTGGGGAAATAGAACCTTAGAGGTAAGAAGCTTTTCAAGTGTGGCAGAGCAAGTGCAGATGTAAGAAATCTGGGGACCATTTGTTTCCCACAGTAACAGCTGTTAATGATTTGTGAGAAGTTCAAAATGAAGTCTGCCAGCCTTTGCTATTGATTTGTATTGAGGTCAACTGATTATAATAAAATTTGAGTCCATGGAGGCAGAAAGGGTTGCAAAGTGGAACTCTGTGTAAATGTTCAGGCGGGCTGCAAGGTGAGAGAAAGCTACAAGGGAGAGAAGAGGAGGGAGGTGTTCCTGTCAGCCAGCAGGCTGCAATAGCCAGAGCCCTGTGAAGATCTAGAGCAGAGGATATAGCAAGCTTAAGCTGCGGTTCTCCCAGGCTGCAACAGGAAGGACTGTAGTTCCTGAGAAAGGAGATATCAGGAGGAGATGTCCACAAGGCTACAGCATGTTGCAGGAGCCAGACAAGCACACACATGTCCACATGGAAGGAAAAGCAGGGCAGAGGGAAGCAGCAGCTGAAAACCTGGACTCTAAAATTTGGAATCAGATTTATTCACAGAAAAAGTGACGGGGGAGTGTCTTTTTTTATTTTATGAGATTTTCTAGTCGTTTTACATATTAGCCATGGATTCCCCTGTCCTTCCTCCTCCCACCGCCCAGCCTTCTCCCCCAATCCACCCCCCATTTCCACCTCCTCCAAGGCAAGGTCTCCCCTGGGGAGCCAGCCCAGCCTGATAGATTCAGTTCAGGCAGGTTCAATCCCCTCCTCCCTGCACCAAGGCTGAGCAAAGTATCTCAGCATAGGCCCTAGGCTCCCAAAAGCTGGCTCATGCACCAAGGACAGGTCCCGGTCCTACCACCTGGGGGCCTCCTAAACAGTTCAAGCCAATCAACTGTCTCACCTATCCATAGGACCTTTCTGTATGCTGCAAATACGTGTTGCTTTGACTGGTTAATAAATAAAGCCATTTGGCCTTTGGCAAGGCAGCTTAGAGGCAGGCGGGAAATTCAGAGAGAGACAGGGAGGAGAGGAGACGCCACTGAGCCACCCAAGGAGCAACATGTAATGAGACACAGGTAAAGCCACAGAACATGTGGCGATACATAGATAAATAGTTATGAGCTAATTTAAGATATAAGCACTAGCTAGCGAGAAGCCTGCCATGGGTTCTCTGGGTGAGAACACAGAAAATCTTTCAGCTACAAAAAATGGTCTACCCATACCTTACTGTTAGATCAGCAAGAGCTGCAGGGCATGATAGGAGACTCTCCATCTCTGACTCCCACTTTGCAACAAATGTACTGACATGACATTTATACAGTTTAGGAGGAGAGAGCAAGCAGAAACAGGCAGGGCTTGAAGTGAGGAAAAATAAATAGAGAGCAGAGAGTTCTTTCTCATTCCTGGATCTTCTGTCCATAGTGAAGGCATCTGGAGACAGTTAATGACATAGCTGTCTTAGCAGCTGAGACAGGCTTCTTCCACAGGGAACTGAACTACCGTTTACTCCCTTTTGTTTGTTCTAAAAAGAGGGGAAATAGGAAGGGGTAGCTAGTGAGAAGGGGAACTTCCCCATGACAGGGAAAGTATGGAAATACCAAGGCCAAAGAAGAACAATCCCCAGGGCCTTGCAGGGCCATAGACGATTCTCCAAAGTTCTAAATGCAAGCCTGCCCACAGATTTGAGAGACTGGCAACAATCCTAAAGATTTTTAACAGGTTGCTTCATTACCAGGTTTTTATGAGAGGTCAAAAAAGTGATTGCCTACATCCAGTCAGTCCACCAGGGTCCAGAAAGAGGGTAGGAGAACCTTCCTCCAGTATTGGCCAGTTACCCCCACAGAAAGGATTCAGTTGTCTGCAAAACATATAGAGTCTCTCAAAAAGGTGCAAATCAAAAGTAAAGCAAAGAAAGGAAAAGGGGCAACCGATCCTCAGGGCAAGATGGTCAGGAGATGCCTCTATCCTGAGGAGAGGAATCCTTGGGGGTCATTGGTTACCAGTCCATGAGGGTAAAGGGAGAAGAAGCTACAAACTGGTTTGGATGGCCATGAGCATGATGGAAAGAACTTTCAGGAGTCAGCTTCAGAGAGACAACTCACTTTATTGTCCCAGGGGTAAGGTATATAAGGATTCTTAGGGTTATAGGCGGGAAGGATTGATTGGTCATGACACAGCACCTAATTGTCATATGGGAAGAAAGAGCAGAACTTATGTGCTGAGTTATACAGCACTGGCAGGGAGCTCTGTGTAGGGTCATCCTCCAAATAAGGTCAGACATCTGAGCTTAGAGATACTCTCCAAATAAGATTAGACAGAGAAGAGGAAGTCCCACTGAGAAAGGGAATCTTCCCTTTTGTGCTGAGCTCAGAGAGTTGGTCCCTGCAACCTTAAATGCAGTGTTCTCCAACAATAATATAAGTGTAGAGGACCTGGTACAGACCTATGCAAGTCCTGTGAATGATGCTTCAGTCTCTGTGAGTTCATGTGAGCTCTACTCATGCTTATTTGGAGGGCCTTATTTTCTTGGTATCCTTCATGCTCTCTGGGTCTTACACTCTTTTGCTCCTCTTCTACAGGGTTACATGAGCTCTGAGTTTGATGGATACATGGTGTTTAGGAATGAGTGTTCCAAGGTCTCTATGTAATGTCTGGCTGTGAGTATTTCTTCCCATCTGCTGCAGAAGGAAGATTCTCTGATGATAGTTGAACAAGGCAATGATCATGTTTGTCTTTCTCGGTCTGGGATACCTCACTTAGGATGATTTTTTCTAGTTCTATCCATTTGCCTGCATATTTTATGATGTCATCTAAAAACCAAATTAGACAATCTAAAAGAAATGGATAATTTTCTCTAAACATACCACTTAACAAAGTAAAATCATAAACAGATTAATAATTAAATAGGCCTATAATTCCTAGTGAAATAGAAGCAGTCATTAAATGTCTCCTAAACTACCACCCCTCAAAAAAGCCTGGGGACACATGGTTTTAGCATAAAATTCTACCAGACTTCAAAGACATGCTAATATCAATACTCCTCAATTTTTTCCATAAAACAGAAACAGAAGAACCATTGCCCAATGTCTTTTATGAGGCTATAGTTTAACATGATACCCAAACTACATAAAGACTCAATAAAGATTCAGTAAAATAAATGCAACCTATATCCAAGAACACATCAAAAATATCATCCAACCTGATGAGGTAGACTTTATCCCAGAGATACAGGGATGGTTCTAAATATATAAATTGATTCTATAGTTTTTTATGTTGTCCCATATTTCTAGTTGTAGGGCAATGGAAAAAAAATAACTGAAAGTTTGCCAAATTATTTAATTTTAGTTTCTAGAGTGATGTATATGACTGTCTCTGGATTGTGTTGCATTTATATATTCCCAAAGAACCCACCACTGCTATTGTTCCTGACATTAGCTAAACACGTACAATTTTATTGTTTAGGTGGATATTTTATTCAGACAATCAAGTTAAAATTACTTATTATAATAAATTTGACATTCATATATTTATTTTGAGAATATTTGTTTCTTTATTTATTATGTGCATGTTTTTATATATCTGAGGATAGTTTATATTAATGCAGATTTCCATAAAGGACAGGGGATAATTTCAGATCTCTTGGAGCTGGTGACCATAAACTGGCCTACTTGAGTACTAGAAACTCAATTCCAGTCTTCTGCAAGACCAGCAAACTCTTCCATTCCACCATCCATTTCTCCAGGCCTTATAATTATTTTATCAGGTTTGTTTCCATTTATTCTTGACCAATTAAAAAAAGTATTCCATTCACTTCAAATCATTATAATTGTGCTCATTTGCATACTACATTACCATATATAACATATCATTAAGTTCTTTTAAATTAATTTTGCATTTGTAGAGAAACAGTGTATTTTAAACTGGTTTCTGTTTAATTTCCTAAGTTTCCACTGTATTTCTAGTTTTAGTGATATTTTCTGTTTAGTTTTACATTTTCATTTAGTTTAAAATGGCATGCATAAAACTAATCTTAGCCATGAATTAGATTGTAAAATCTTTTAAAAATTTAAAAGTCAACATAAACTATAAAACTTTATCCTCAGAGGTTAATTTGTATTGTAATGTATGACCATAATTATGATAAAGTAGTATTTAATTTTATGAGTGCAATTTACATTTTCTAAATTGTTGGCTGTCTTTCCTGTGTCCTTTAATGTACCTTAAAATGGAATATTAAACTATCACAATAATTAAATAAATGCCAGTTGACTTAATACTGTCTCCAGAAGGCATCTACATAACGGGAACACAAAGCATTTTCAAGAACAGGAATGATCAAAGAGGTAGTTAATACTCTTTCAAACACATATTCAGAAGAGTTCATTTAAATTATAAATGGAAGATATATTCCCCAAAACATAAAACATGTCCATCTGTTCTTACACTTAATGCAGAATTTGATCTAAACCCCTTAGATAGAGAAATCAGAGTCATTCTAAATAATGCTCTCCTGGAGGCTCATTTCCTCACTTTAATGAATTTGTCCAAAAGGTAACAATATTTAAAGCCATCTCTGTATAAAAGTTATTTCTTCTTTGGCAAGTTAAGTGAATTTCTAATTTAACATCATCTTTGATCTTTGTTGGATTAAAAATAAGACTGACAAATAGGATTAAGATATCTAAGAGCTACCAGCAGTAACATTTATAGTCTGAGTGTTTTAGTCTACAATATCTCAGCACTACCTCACCATAATATCACTCACACAAATTTACACACACACAGAAACACACTCATACACACACACACACACACACACACACATACACAATCTAAAACCATCTTCATCCGTATCATTTTATTTTGTCATAATTTTGAGTTTTGTTGTTGTGAAACCTTGACTTTTTTAAAACAATTTTAGTTTTGATATTAAAATTACATTTCTTCCTATTCTAAAACACTCCAATGCTGTGGGATGTCTGTCTGTACACTGTGAATATGTATTGCTATGATTGGTTAATAAAGAAGCTGCTCTGGCCTGAGGTGAATCAGGTCATAGATGGCAGGAAATCAGAGAGAGACAGAAAGAAGAAAGACAGAAGCAGAAGAGACACCAGCCTGCTGCCCAAGGAGCAACATTCCAGCAGATGGTAAAGCCACAGAACACATGGCAAAACATAGATTAATAGAAATTGGTTGATTTAAGATATAAGAGCTAGCTAGCAAGAGCCTGCCATAGGCCATACAGTTTGTAAATAATATTAAGCCTCTGAGTGATTATTTCATAAGCAGTTGTGGGACCATGGGGCCAGGTGGGACCGGAGAAAATTTACAACTACATTTGGCAAGAATTTCCACCCAAAACCTGAGAAAGCTTTTAAAAAAGATTCTAAAATGGAGCTAAAAACAGCTTTCTACTTGTGTCTCTCACGCAAGCTGGGGCCCGAGGGCTTGAGATACAGTATGGTGGGTTTGTACCGTGTGGGCTTGACCTACAATGTAGTGTATTCCTGCTGCTGTACACAGAGGTATCTCAAAGCTGTGCAGCGCACTGTATGGTTGATTTAGATTTGCTAGTACAGACAAAAAACAAGGTTTCTGGGCTACATGCTGCTAGACAAAGGCATAGAGCCACTGCTCCCAGACTTGGTGGTGAGCATGGATCCCAGAGCTGGTAGTAAAGGTACCTCTGCCATGTTGGGAAGCTGAGGTGGGAGGAGTCAACCATGCAGCTTAACAGTTTAAAATCTCTCCTGGTCAGAGAAGGATTGTAGATTCATAATAAGACAGATTCAGAAATGGAATAAAACTCTAAACGGTTTACAGTATGTGTAAAAATGTACATAGTCTTGGAATAGAGAGGAAAAGGAATATATTTAGTTATGTAAAGAAATAGTTAGTTTGAAAAACTATCTCCTCTACCATGATAGAATGTTGCCAGGAACTATGAGTGGAAAACAAAGAAAAACAAAACAAAACAAAAACCAAGTCTTTTTCTCTTTAATTACTTCTTGTCTGGTCATAACAATAAGAATAGTAAATACTGGAAAAATGGAATTTTTTAGTACTCCACACAAAGAATTAAAGATTGGTCAACATCAGCCTTCAACATACTTCAGCTTGTTTTTCCTAGAAAGTGATGAATGTTCTTTTCCAAAGAGGTAAAGTGTGTTTTGGATACAAAGAAACCTAAACAGTATTTCTGTAGTTCTTGGAAAACTTTAGACTGTGATAAACTCTTATTAGTTTCTATATGAGCCACTGAGTATCCTGAATTCTATTTAAAGTCAAAATAATGAATCAAGTAGAGACTGATTCAGCTTTAAAGAGCCTAAATAAGTATAAAGTATAGCAAATATCCCTGTTTCCATTTATGTGCTGAGCCTCTCATGTTTCCAACACACACACACACACACACACACACACAGAGAGAGAGAGAGAGAGAGAGAGAGAGAGAGAGAGAGAGAGAGAGAGAGAGAGAGAGAGAGATTTCGGGTTTTTTTTTTATCAGTTTCAGGGTCAGTTATGGTAATGAGATGGGAATGATAAGGAAAGTACAATTTCACTGGAATTGGTGTAATTAGTGTTTCTTTAATGATAATCAATGCTGATCCTTTTGTATGAGGAGAAAACTGAGAATTATTTTATTAAATTCAATGGTAATGTAACAGTAAAGTTTCTATAGTATGGAAATTGTCTCGACTCATTAGTTCTTTCAGGTTCTGCCTTTTGTAACTTTTTAAAAGAAATCTTGCAAGAAGAATATTTATACACTCACATCTTCAGAAGAGAGAGAAAATAACCATTATGATTTAGACTTTCTATTTCTCTCTTGTTCATATCTTTGTTGAACTTTGCTTAGCCATTCTTTGCTTTGCTGTAAAAGGTGTTAGGAGTCATTCCACGTGAATCTCAATTCGAAGATCTACATCACAGTTTTATATTGTTTTATACTTGTGGTTCTGTTGGGTTTGTTTCCATGCTCTATGCATGCTTTATAATCTACAGATATGTTCAGTGTAGCATGAATCTTAAAAGGTCTTAACCCAGAGCCAGGTATTGGGGCGAACACTGAAAGATCAGAGAAACAGAACAAGCTACATCCAACCTCACCTCGCCAATTCCTCAGCTTATCTTGTTTCCTCAGACTGGAAGCCTCTGAATCTTCATCCAAATGGATCTCAGCTGAACTGCTACTAAAAGCTAACAGCTTAAAAAGGATCTAGTTCCTGGTCCTCATGCCTCATATACCTTTCTGCTTCCTGCCATCACTTCCTGGGATTAAAAGTGTGTGTCACCATGCCTAGCTGTTTCCAGTGTGGCTTTGAACTCACAGAGAGCCAGATGGATTTCTGCCTCCAGAACGCTAGGATTAAAGGTGTGTGCTACCACTGCCTAAACCTATGTTTAATATAGTGGCTCTTCTGTTCTCTGACTACCAGATAAGTTTACAGGGGTGCACAATATGTCAACCACACTTCCCCTTTCTTGTTTAAAATAAAAAAGGTATAACAAATATAAGAAAAAGTATACACAATATCTACAGTCAAGAATTATATTATCAATGTCTATTCCATTCACATATGACAGATTTAGACAAAAAACACTTAGAAATTTGTCTACAGTTCAGCACTCAGTAGAATTTTCAAAGACCTAACCACTGAATTGAAGAAAAAGGATATATTTCTCCACTTGGTTTGTGAATAAAATTCCACATAATTCCAAACTTTAAAAAGAAATTGATTCCCATCTTCATAAAAACCACATATGTAACTATAAACTGAAGGTTTATTGTGGTGATATTTTATTTGTGCTGAAATGTGGTGGTATTTTATTTGTGCTTTAATAAATAAAGCTTGCTGCGAGTTCAGAGGAAAAATAAAACAGCCATTATAAGTAAACAAAGAAGTCAGGCAATGGTAGCACATGCCTCTAATCCTATCACTTGGCAGGCAGGGATCTGTCTGGATCTCTGTGAGTTCAAGGCCATACTGGAAACAGAGCCAGGTGTGGTGGCGCATGCCATAAATTCCAACACTAGTTAATCGTGGAGGTCTGGAGGTCTGTACAGACAGACAAGAACAGAGCAGGAAGAGGAAGTGCTGTAGCTTGACAGAGAGACCAAATCAGATGGCCAAACAGCAAGGCATATAGGCATGGGTAGACAGGAAGTACCTCGCATTTGGAAGCTGCAGATTTGGTGAGGTGAGGTTAGCATGCGGCTGTTCCTATTCCTCTGATCTCGCTCAGGTTTTCATCCCTATATCTGGTTCTGTGTTTTCTATTAATAACACCATTTAGAAATTTGTCTACAGTTAATTGCAAACATAGGTTAGAAAATTTTTATTCATAATTTTCCTCATATAAAGAGGCTACAATTTTATTTTGAATATGGAGATACTAAGCTATTGATTTCCCCTGCTCTTCTGATTCTCATCTCGGTCAGAAGCATTGAGATAATACTATTTTTGTACTATTAAGTTGAAATGAAACTGATATATAAAGAATTCAACTCAAGTTTCTACATTTAAACTGATGGATGATGAAAATATAATTTTATTTAGTCTTCTTCTTTTGTAACCTGCTAATTTATTATGACATTCTATACTCTAGGCAGTTGAATGGGGGTTAGTCTAGAATGCAAAGAGGTAAGGTATAGTTAAGGAAAATGTGGAGTGAGCAGAAAAATCTGAAAATCAGACATACTGGCCTGAAATAGGGTCCTATATTGCTTTGCTCTTCTGTGTTTGAGTTTTCAGGTCATGTGGAGCAACACAGCAGAAGAGTCACATGGTTCTCATCTATTGAGTTTCAAACAGAAGTTCATTTACCCATCTCTAGACCTCTACTAACACTGCAGGCTCCAGTTGCATCAGCAGAAAGTTGTGTGCAGAACTCTTTATATCATTGATACCAGAGACAGAGATAAACAAGTGTGTTGATGAGTCAAATGCTATTTTTTTTCTCTCTCTCTTGAAAGGGGTGGCATGTATTGGAATTCAAATGTCAGAATGTAAAGGAAATTTTGAATTAATTCAATAATGAATGCACATAAAAAAATCAATCTATCTCTTTAAAATCCAGCCAAGGAGTAATTTGTGGAGAATTAGATAAATTGTCCAAATTCTTTAATTTCCGTTACTTCAAACCATGCATCCTTTCCTTTTTTTCTTTTACAAGATACCATCTTGAAGATGTACAGGAGAAATTGACAAAATCCCTCATATTCAGCATGTTACACTGAATAAAGAGAGACAATGAAAGTGCAATTTTGTTTTGATACGAGATCTCTATGAACAATGTTTAAAATTCCCTTTAGACATGTTCAGATTCATGAACATATATACAGATATAGGTTCCAAAAGAGGAGCCAGTAACAGTGAGAGTTTGTGGTTGATATATTGCACACCCCAATATACTGTGTACCATAATAAATTTATCTGGGGGTCAGAGGACAGAGCCAGCCACTAGATTAGACATGGAGGCCAGACAGTGATGGCACACATGCTTTAATCCTATCACTTGGGAGGCAGAGATCTGTCTGGATCTCTGTGAGTTCAAGGCCACACTAGAAACAGAGTCAGGCAGTGGTGGCACACGCCTTTAATCCTACAACTTGAGATGTCAAGTCTTTGCTTGGGAAAGACACACACTTTTATTCCCAGGAAGTGATGGCAGGAAGCAGAAAGTTATATAAGGCATGAGGACCAGGAACTAGAGGCTTTTAAGGAGTTCACCTAAGACCCCTTTGGGTGAGGACTCAGAGGCTCATGGGCTGAGGATTTTCCAAAAGACTTTTAAGCAGTTCAGCTGAGATCAGAGGCTTTCAGTCTGAGGAAACAAGATCAGCTGAGGAGTTGGTGAGGTGAGGTTGGCTGTGGCTTGTTCTGTCTCTTTGATCTTTCAGAATTTACCCCAATATCTGGCTATGGGATTTTTATTAATAAAACATTTTACAATTTGTGTTACAAGAGTTTATAAGTGATAAACTACTATTTGCTTGACCAAATGCCATGGCGTGAATCCTGTTCAACCATACCAATGTAATAAGAGATTTGCCAGACTAGAATAAAAAAAATGCCCAATTAATCATAAAAATCTAAAGGATATATTATTGTTATTAAAGATATATTATTATTATTCCTGAATGACTAAAATGGGCATGTTAGAAATTGACAGTGAATAAAAAAGTAATCTTTTCTTTTTCCAAGTGCAAATTTAAGAAAATTACAATAATGGTGGTTAATATACATGTTAATCTTTCCACAACACATGCATCTGTCATAATAACTGTCCACACTATGGTTGCATAAATATGTGACATCATTGAGAGAAATACAGATTTTCTATATTGAAAGTATAAATTAACCTAGTGTGTGGAACTGTGGTAGTTGGAATGAAAATGGTTCCTCCATAGGCTATTGGGAATGACATTATTTTAAAGGATTAGGATTCACGGCCTTGTTGTAGTAGGTGTGACATTACTGGAGGAAGTGTGTCACTAGGGGTGGGCTTTAATATTTCAGAAGCTCTCTTCCTTCCTGTTGCCTGCCGATATATTTGTTGAACTCTCCACTACCTCTACAGCACCCTGTTTGCTTTCATATGTCTGTTTCCCACCATGATGAAAGTGGACTAAACCTCTGAAACTGTAAGCCAGTCCTAATTAAATTTCTTCCTTTATAAGAGTTGCCATTGTCATGTTTATTTATAACAATAAAACCCTGAACAAGATATGCACATATATGTTTAAATTGATAAGTTCCATGATTTTTTTCTGTTTTGTTTTTAGAAAATTCGAAAGGTCTTATTACGCCATCATGTACCCACCTTGATGTCCTCAATCACAACAGGGACTGATTAATTCAGAGTGTTAACAGCAAGAATTAGATTAAGTAATGCCTTGTGTAGATTTATTAAATATAATGTAATTTCTGTTATGGAACTTCAATTAAAACTATAAAGTTAAGTGAAATCTACTCATTGTAGAACTGATTTCCCCATGTTGTAAATGATTTAGCTTTCTTGGGTGCATACAATTCCACTGTCTTGCTAGAGTCCCAGGTATAACTAGCTGTGCTGTTATTTATGTTTACAAAACTATATTGGGTGGACGAGAAACACATGCAGCAGCATTTGTCATCTAGGTTGACATAATTCACAGAGCTATAAGCATTGCTAAACTTAAAAAAAATCACCCTCCTTTGGATGGTTTGTTACGGATTATACCTAAAGTAAATGGAAAGATTTATAGAGTTGAGGATATTTTATATTTCCTTTTCATTAAAAAAACTATTGTAAAATCCAGATCTAGGATGTGAGCTTATGATCCCAGTGCTTGAAACATAAAGACAATTTTATCTCTGGAACTCTCTGGTTAGACATCCAGGCCTAAGCAGGGAGCCTGGAGTCTCAGTGAAAAGCCTTTTCTACACAAACTAACAAACACAACACAAGTAATAGAAAAAGAGAAACAATATCATTCAAACTGTCTTTTTAACATTACACTTAGAATCAGACAAATTTTGGATGCAGAGATATCTCATGAAATAGAACATGTCTGCATGAATTTGAATGATAAAGATGGTGCAGAGCAGAATTGAAGGACATCCTGACAGCACAGTTAATACAGTCCGCAGAATGGGCCATTTATGTAGAAATCTACAGAAGATGAGGTTTTCTAGCATGATTGTTTTTCTACATTGTGTGAGCAGTCACCAATTTTGCATACATCTTGAGTAGCAAATGTAACCCCAATTATTTATATAGATCTTTTCCCTGACCCAAGATCCTCATAATTTCCATTAATAACTAGGAAAATGTTAAAGTCAGATTCATTATCTTTCAAAGAAAGTACATCCTGAGATAATTGATAGGAACCGAAAGAGGTTAGTTAAAAGAATGGCACAGTTGGACTGACATTCAAAATGGAAAGAAGCGAGCTCAGTTATTCAACTTTTGGATGATGTCTTTCATCTGTCCTTTCTTGTTTCCCTGAATGCTAAACACATGGAGATAGAATGAAATTCCCATCTCTAAAAAAATATTTAAGAACTCTTCTAAAGCCCAGGTATCACAGACATCAGCTAGGCCCAAACAAGCACTGCTGACCTTAAGAGAGCATAGAATAAGCATCAGAAGATACATGAGAGGAAAATGGACATGTGCACTAGACTGGCTTGTGAGTATCACAAACCCCTTTTAGAAACCATTATGGACTTCTTGAGATGACATTTTGTATGTTTCCATATATTGTTCATTTAAAGATGAAATACCACAGTTTACTATTTTTACCTTTTTGTAGCTGATGGATTTTTATTTTCCATATGAATGATATTAAAACAAACTGCAGCAAATCTTATGAAAATATTTATATGTGTGACAAAATATATAAATGTAAAAATATATAATATTTCCTAAAATAATCCTAAATTGGATTAGAAGATGGTATATTCTTAAATGGCAAGATATGGAAACATGGCACTAATATGAATTAGTGTATAAATAATGTTACTTAAGTAATTTTTATATCTTTTTTTTAAATGGCCTTTACCAACCAGAGCCTTTTAGCAAGATTTGACTGTCTAAACTCAGTTTTTGTATCATTTGTTTGGTCATTTTATGGCCCTCACCAAAAGTCAATACTACTTTTATTTCAAACAGATATTTATTTTAATGTGTTAAAATATGTTTTAACTTCTTATTAGTATCAAAATAGTCACAACAATCTGAAATATCAAAGTTTCATTTGGTTTTTTTAATAATATATTTTAATGTTGTATTTGCTGCCATCTGGTGGACAAGATCAGTCAGAGACATGGCATGCCAGGGAAATTTAGATTTTTCTACAATAGAATAATACTGTGAGAGAATTTCAAGTTAAATCTAACATTTCTTGATTTACAGATTAGGTTATCAAAGGAATGAATAATATTTCATTCATTTAAAATATTCACTTATAAAGCATTTGAATTCATCAACATTTTTTCAAAATGGTAAAGCTAGATTTCTTAAAAAATTATTCTCATAATTACATACGCTTGTACAATATATTTCAATCTTACCTATTTATTATCAGTTCTTGTCCAAACTGCACAGTGTCCTCCCCAACCTGTTTTGCCATAACCGCACAGTAATCTCTCCAACCTCTCAACATCATGTTTCTTCTTTATATGATTAATATACCCTTGAGTCCAATTAGTATTGCCATATACACGTGGGATCTTTTTTTTTAACCAAGGGTGGGGTTTGAGCCCCCTCTTTATCCATGCTTCCATCTTATTTTAAAGTGGGTCTATCATGTTTCTGCTGCCCTCTGTATTCCACAATAGATGACATGCAAACTTGCAGGGGATTTTCTGCTCCGCATCTTTCATCTGCCTTTTGGAGTGCTGGGGTTAGAGATGTGCCAACATATGGCTTTTTGTGGGTCCCAGATGTCAACCTTTTGCCTTCTGGTGTTTAGCACAAGCACTTTGGTGTGTAACTCACCTCACCACTTTCCAATGGTTTGGAGTTAGGAAGAGACATGATCTTATGTAGCCTAGGCTAGTTTTAAACTTTCTATGTAATCAAGGATGGTTTTCCCTTCATGATCTTCGTGTCTCAGACTCTGGGTGCCATGATGTCTGTGTGTCACCACAACTGGCTGTCATACATTTCTAGGACAAATGTCTCAAAAATGTTAATGCTTGGTTAATCTACTATAAGCCCTACTGTTTTTGATAAAACAAAACGTTATTAAGTTTCAAGAGAATGAGGCCTGTGTTGGAACCATCAGCCATATATATATATACCTCTATTCTCATTGCTGGTTCTCTGTGTTGTCTCCACTACACAATGACTATTGAATTTCAAAAGGTTTTCTTGTTGGTTGTGTACTAAGAGTTTCTCCTTGACAATAGAAATTTTATTAAGTCATTGTTAGAGATCTTTTACATTTTTTATTCATTGACTTTAATTGTTTTCCATATATTTCAATCACATTCTGTTCCATTCCCCAACCTCCCCTAGATCCTTAGCTCTCTACCCACCCCATCATGTTCTTTCTCTCTACAAAGAAATAAACAAAACCACTCTCACTGCACTTGTAATTGCTAATGGATCCTGTATGAGCAAAGCTGGCTTTGCAGGAAATGATGTGTGTGTGTGTGTGTGTGTGTGTGTGTGTCCCCGTCAAGGCCATGTTCCCTTCCATTGTAGGGTGCCTTGGATACCGGGGTGTCATGGTGAGTAAGGGCCAGTAAGACACTTATGTGGATGACACAGCCTCAGTGTCCAACTTCCACCAGATGTGAATCAGCAAAGAGGAGTGTGAGGAGTCTAGCCCCTTTATAGTTCACCACAAATGCTTATAGATGGATGAGCATGTGCCAGACATCTGCTGTAGGAGCTGACTCTGAAGTATCAGTTTGCTCTGGCAAGTGTACAGAACTCATGCTAGCCTCATGAAATTGGAATAAGTATTTGAAAAATTATTTGTCCTTGAATCTTGTATCTGATATCAGTCCTGCATTGCAGAACTTGTTGATGCTTTTTGACCTTGAATTTGAGTTGACTGTTCCCTTGATATATGTTTAATATCCTGTACATATCTTGATTTTGTCCTTAGTCCATGTGGTTTGGTCACTGAGCAAAGCAGGATGTGAAAGAGAAAACCTCAGCCTGGTGTATTTGTATGAGCACCATGTAGTGATCTGCTAAAGCTATTAACTGACATCTGGCTATTCCAGAATTTCTTGAGGCTGACCAGGCATCCTGAACCAGTTACCACTTCCATCTTACCAGTCTAACACGGTGGTAAAGTCTGAGGCTTAGGAACCAGCCTTCATTCTGGTGTTTTCCCTGCAGACTGTCCTGGGTTGTTATTTGCAGTTGGAAGGTTTTTGCTCTTTTTTTTGTTGTTGTTTGTTTGTTTGTTTGTTTGTCCTGCCTGGCCCAGGGTGAGGACAAATCTCTCACCCACAGTCCTTCAGCCTTTTATAAAATAATCACACAGAGGCTTAATATTAATTACAACTGCTTGACCATTTGCTCAGGCTTATTACTGACTAGCTCTTACACTTAAATTAACCCATAATTCTTTTCTGTGTTTAGCCATGTGGCTTCGTACCTTTTCTCAGTTCTGCCTTCACATCTTGCTTCCTCTGTGTCTGGCTGGGGACTCCTGACCCAGCCTTCCTCTTCCCAGAATTCTCCATGTCTGCTTATCCTGCCTATACTTCCTGCCTGGCTACTGGCCAATTAGCATTTTATTTATCAACTGATCAGAGCAACACATATTCACAGCATATAGAGTGGGATCACACATCAGTTACTTACTCTTAGTTGGGGACTTTTGCCTTAACACCTGAAAATGTATTTATTCTTTTAATTAACGTCAGGTTTTGTACTCAATTCTTTAAGAAATGACAAATGTTCATTTTCTACTGTTCAGTGAGAACATTAGGCCTCAGCAACATGCCATTGTATAAAGAAAAGTAAAAGTTCTTCAGTAATCAAAAAAATCAAAAGGCACACACCAAAAGGTAAAAATTGTGCAATCAAAACAAAATAGAATCATATAAGTACAAGGAATTAATTATGTGTTGGCCAGCTGCTCCTGAACATGGCACCTGTCCCTGAGTGTCGTTGATAAATCCAGTGTCCCTCAATTGGAGAAAACCAATTTTGCCAACTTTAGCAATTATCAAATACAGATTGTTTGCTGGTTCCTGTTAGGACATTATGTCCACTTACCTTTCTTCATGCTGCCGTTTTTGTCTGGCTTAAACTTACACAGATTGTGCATGGTGTCACAATTTTTGTGAGTTCACGTGTGCATTAGCCCTGTAGCATCTGCAAAGGATCATTTTGTTGAAGACTTTCACTACCTCCGCTCTTAGAATCCTTTTGTCTCCTCGTTCACACAGACTCCTCACCCTTGAGGGGAAGGGCTTGATTTTTGACCTCACCTTTAGGACTGAGTACTCCAAGTTTCTCATTCTCTGCATATTTTACAGTTACGGGGTTTCTGTTAATTACCATATATCGCAAGAAGAATCTTCTCGAGTGGGGGTTGAACAGTGCCCTGATTATGAATACAGCAATGTGTCATTTGGAGTCATTTACTGCTACATTTCTTTAGCAGAATAGTGGTAGTCGGATTTTACATAAGGGCCTGTGACCTGTCTAACCTCAGCTTCTTGAGTTCATTACGGTGTCAAGTGTAGGTCCTATCTCTTGGAGTAGGCTTTAAATATAGTTCTTTAAAGTGAATGGCTACTCCCATGCAGTTTGTGCTACTCTTACATCATCATCACATCTGGCAGGAATGTCGTTATTGTAGGTCACTGGATTTGTACCCGGGTGACACTGAGAACTGCTTTTCTTCTTTGGCAGCTTACATAGTCCATGAATGAATACTAGTCAGAAATGGTGAATCATCGACTCATCATCCAGTTCCATTTATAGACCTTGAAAAAAGCTATCTCCCATCCGACTTTTTTTTTTTTCAGAAGCTTGAACATCATAAATACTCACTTTCGTGGGAATAGATGAGATATCGTCACCACAGGGGAATCAAACAGCAGGAGATGCTGGTGCCTGACAGCACCTCAGTAAAAAATACTGCAGCAAATGAAGGAAACTAGAAAAGCCACATAGTTATCGGGAGACATTTTTCTAAATATACTGACATTTTATGCACAGTATTTCCTAACAGAAATGTTTAATCCACATGAAATGGCAATTATTTGGGAATGGTTGTGGGTATTTCTTCATTGGAAAAAAAAATTGAAAAGGCCAGTAAGCAACAGAAGTATTACCTTCGGTACTTATTGACAAAATTTGATAGCAACATTAATTCTCACACACAACTTAAAAACAAATGCAGAGCATCAGGAAATCTTAAACTAATGTCTAACTCCCACAAAGCAGAAAAAAAAAAAAAACAATGGCTGCTTTCTTGCATGGAGTCAGTAAATTGACTGGCTTTTGAGACATGGTCATAGGAGATTGGCTTACTTGATTTTCATTTCAGTAAATTGTATAACGTGGTATTTGTGTTAAATACAGTGCACAGGGAATTTCTCAGAAAAGATGTGACTTTTAGGAAGAAATGCTACCCAACAATTAAAAACACTATTTTAAAAATTGACTTAATATAAAAATAACACTCATTATTACTTAGACTGCACTACTGAATTATCCAGGCTTATGAATCATAAATATTCTATATTTATTTAAAGGTAAAACTATTAATATTTCAAAAGTGTAAAATGCATAATTTATTAAATGAAATATCCCTAATAATGTTTACCAATCTTTCTGAAACATCTGTGCATTGAATATAAACCATTAGGTAAATTCCTCTGTATTGTTAATTAAAATTTTAAATTAAATGAGTATAATTCTCATGAGTACTATACATATTTTTAAAAGCTAATAAAATAAAGCGTATGTACAGTATTATTAAAAGTATGAAGTTAAAGGCATGCATAAACACAAGTGGTTTCTACAGTGAAATTAAATGCTGTTATTTATTTCCCGTTAGTTTTATAAAATCCATAAACTGCAATATTCATATTGGTGGAGTAATGGTAATTTCAAAAGAATAAAATTTACATTTAGCAGCACTTAGTTAAAGCTACTGTGTTTAATGAGAATATAATAACATAAAGCAACTAAAGAGTTTCATGTTATGAAAAATTAGAAATTATGAATACATTTCTCTTCTACATTTAATTTATAGTTTCAACAGATTTACATGTAAAACTTTCACACAGGCTTATGTCCATACAAGTTTAGCAATTCTTCAGAAATTGTGTAAAATCACTGAATTCTCTACTGGGTGTGATACCATTTGACCATATAACAATAGAATCCAGACTCCATCATTCAAAATTTCTCTTTCCTCTCTTCCTCCTCCTCCTCCTCCTTCTTCTTCTCTCTCTCTCTCTCTCTCTCTCTCTCTCTCTCTCTCTCTCTCTCTCTCTCTCTCTCTCTCCTCCTCCTCTCTCTTCTCCTCCCTCTTCCCATCCCTACCTCTCTCTGTTTTCCTTTTGCATTGAGAGGTGTTCTCACTCTGTTGTCCACACTGGTCTGGAACTCACTGTTTTGCCCAACCTGGCCTTTTTAACCTGAGTCATCTTTTTGCTTTAGTGTCTCAAGTTCTAGAACTAAAGGCATGTACTTTTCTTTTTCCTCTTGGTAAACGGGAAAATATGCAAACATTGAATTATAAGCCAATTTGGAAAATATGACAAAAATAGGAATCATGTTGGAAGGAAATTAATGTGTGTTGTTGAAAGACCATTGCAAGCCAAAGGCTGTTTCACAAATAAATTATTTAAAGGAAATGAATTTGTCAATGTTGTATATGCAGATTTAAAGAACAAATTTAGAAAACTCTATGATGATATTTTATTTGTACTGAAATGTGATTTTATTTGTATGTTAATAAATAAAGTTGCCTGGGGGTCAGAGCTAATAGCAAGCCATAGCAGAAGTCTGGCAGTGGTAGCACACACCCTTAATCTGGATCACATGACAGGCAGATCTCTGTGTTCAAGGATACAGCCAAGCATGATGACTCACGCCTTTAATCCCAGGGAGTGATGATAGAAAGCAGAAAGGTATATAAGGTGTGAGGACCAGAAACTAGAGGCTTTTTAGCTGGTTAAGCTTCAGGCTTTCAAGCAGCAGTTCAGCTGAGATTCATTCGGGATGAGAACTGAGAGGCTTCCAGTCTGAGGAAACAGGATCAGCTGAGGAATTGGTGAGGTGAGGTAGCTGTGGCTTTTTCTCTTCTGTGGTCTTCCAGCATTCACCCCAATACCTGACTCCAGGTTTGTTTTTATTAATTAGACCAGTTAAGATTCCTGCTACAAAACTATGAATTTAAAGAAAGGGTGTACTATAAACAAAACAATATTTTCAATAATTCTATAAAATTTGAGGAGGAATTTGGTATAGGTAATTATATTATTTAAATAAGGTATCACTTATTTTATCACTTACAGACTAAAAAATACTGTTCAATATTCATTTTGAAATGTAAAAAACATTAATAAATAATAGAAAATGTTTGGATAAATTTAACAAATTTCATTTCCTTCAATTAGTGATACCAATACTGAAAAGTATGTTTTGTGCAAAATCAACAGGTGATTTTAATGTACGCGGAAGTTTGATTTTTTAAATAATATGTAACTCGGGCTGAAAACATTATAATAGGTAAAAACTATATTATAATAGTAAAGCAATTTGTTACACTAACAAAACTAAAAGAATTAGAAGAATAAATAAAAAAAAGAAAGAAAAGGAAATAAAAGAAGCTCGGCAGTGAATCTTTATTGTCCACTTGAGCCACTTTGGAATCCAAACCCGTTTTGACCCCAAGAGACATACTTCTGGTTGTGTCTTTGAATGTGTTACCTGAGATACTTACTTGGAGGAAGATCCATTCTGCTTGTAAGTGACACAGTCTTGTAGACTGACACAGATAAAAGAGAAACCGGAGCTGACCACCAGTATTTATCTTATTTTTGCTTCCTGACATAAGAAATTTCACAGAAATTGAAAAAAAAAATCTTAAAATTCATATGTATGAAAAAGACCCAGGATAATCAAAACAGTCTTAAGCAATTAAAAACCCGTTGACCATGTTACCATTTTGCATTTAGTTATACAGCAGAGACACAGTCTTGTTCCTGGCACACAAAAAACCCCAACATATTCATCAGTGGAATAGAATTGAAGGCCCAAATGTAAGTTCATGCACCCACAGACACCTGCTTTATGACGGAGATGCCAAAAGTGCACAGAGGATAAAAGACAGCATCTTAAAGATGTGATTCTTGGGAAATTGGATGTATGTTTGTGGAAGAATGAATTTAATCCTTTCCTCTCACTCTTCACACAAATATATTCTAAATGTATCAAAGATGTCAATGTTAGACCTGAAAATCTTAAATTTCTAGAAGGGTAAGGAACACACTGAGGTATAGGCTTTCTGAACAGAACTGCAGTTGCCCAGGAAATAGAACCAACGATCAGTAAGTTGGTCTTCCTTCTTTTTTCCTCTCTTCCACATCCTTTTCTTCCTTTCTTTCCTCTTGGAACAGAAATACATGGGAGGTAAAATGGCTATACAATTGACCCAAGGGGTCATAACATATGTGTTCAGATTGCACCCAGAGGAACCTGATTTCAGAATTTGAATCAATAACATCTATGTGTTATAGTTGCTGTAGGATGAAAGCCACATTCTTTCTCATCAGGACATGGTACTTATTTTAAAAGCTTGCAAAAACTAATCGGTTTGAAGAAAATGAAAACAAACATAAATAAAGCAAAATAGGAGCAATAATGTTGCAGCTGAGTCATAGAAATTACCTGATAAAATCCATATTAATCAAGACATTCTACTGCATTAATGGAGGGAGTGATTATTATAAGAAGTACATTGTATGGATGTAGGGAGATATCACAATGGAGCTCATTATTGGCATTCTTAATATAAACTAATGAAAAGTTTATAAATTAATATAAACTAATATCCCTTTAAAATTAATTAAAAATGTATCCAGCACAACAATGTTAAAAGTTTTTGAGTTTCAATGAAAGTCACAGTATTTAAATAGCTCTTGGCTCACACTCTTGGCATGTACTAAATTGCTAATTTGTAAAATAAATTATATATGCATGTAAGCATACATGAATGAATTAACTTATCAATGGAATAATACTCATTTCTGCTTCTTCCCTGAATGTTTTTTTCCTTATAAAGCTCTAAGAGACATCATTACAGCAACTGAACCTGCTTATTTTGATCTCTGTACATAATGGTAGAGCTGAAATATGAGTTCTGTATGATATTTGGTTACTGAAGTGGACATTACATTTTGACTAGGAAAGAGCAGATTAAATAACTGAGTAGTCATAACAAATAATAACATTTTATTAGATACTATTCTTTATATTTGATCATCACAAGAAAAATCCATTTAGACTTTGATTGTGGTAATGAAAGTTAATTTTCTTGTAAGAGTTCAGGGCATAGGCAGACAGAATTCCTCCCAAATGTTTATATGTAGTGCCATAAATTTACACCATGATTCAATGTTAGTTAAATTTCAAGACATAGAGAGGATATTGCAGTTTAGCTGTTTTTACTTATTGCATTCTGAGTGTGTTTAAAGAATTTCAGGACAGATGCAATGAGAAGAATTATATAAAGAGTTGATTAACTTCCTTTTAGGTACCCTGAAGATTACAGACTATCCTAGCAGCTTCATCTAATTCCTTAATCCAAAGTAAGCAGATTCCAGTGAAGCTCTATTTACCCCTGTGGTCTTCAAATTTGCTGGAATGCTGTTATCTTTATGTGAACAAACAAGCGTGCACACACATGCACATCTATATATCCATGCTTTATATAGAAAAACAACAAACTTCAGTATGCAAATAATAATTAAAACAAAAGTATCTGTGTCCAGATTATATTTAGCAATGCTCTCTCACTTATTTGCATTTATAATAAATAACTATAGCTTAATTGATCATAAAAACTAAGAAAAATTGCTAATATTCATAGTATAATTTCTTTTTTATGATCATACTAAACTCACCTGAAATCTCTCTGCAGATTAGTTCAAATAAATTTCAAGCAAGAGTACTTCATTGGTTTTCTTTCCTTTTCACAAATCATTACAGAGTTAATCCACCACAAATTGCACATATAGACTCAAGTAATAATGTATTTTGAGAGAAAAAATATGAAGAATTTTCTTGAACCTCTTTTGTTTGTGTCATTTGCATGCTGAAATACAATCATCATTTTATGATTCTATATTCTTTTCTGACTAAGGCCTTATAGTTAATATACCCTGTTCCTCAGGTGTATAATTTATTGTACTGTACATAGATATTGCCTGTCTTTTCCATCTTAATTGTTTCTAGATTATTTATATTATTTTCCTGAAGATTACTTAACACGAACCGTATAAACGTTTTAAAAGGAGCTATAACTCTTTTGCTATATATTCCTTCTGTTCATGTTGAACTTCATAATCTATATTATTACCACTTGCTTTATTTGCTTTATTTGATTTTTTAAAATATGTCCAGCCTTGATATGAGGGTTTTTGCCTTGTCTATTATATCTTGTTTTGTCCTGTTTGCCTGTCACCTGTGGGAGACCTGTTCTTTTCTAGGAAGGAAACAGAGGGGGAGTAGATCTGGGGAGAGAGGAGGT
>CABHPH010160901.1:0-48368 GCA_902168325.1 Peromyscus nudipes
CTTTAATTTCTGAAACTCTCTTGATGTATCTGATGCACAGTCATATTTGAGAAAGAACGCCTTTTAAATATCCCTGAAGGTCTTTTAAGTGCAGATATGAATTGAATAAGAGTGGGGCCATGCCTGAGAGTCTGTATTTCTAAGAAGATTCTCCAAGACCTGATATTGTCACATTCTGAGTAGCAAGTACAGAGACAGATTGAGGATTAATGTAGAGGAGAAAGAGTTCCTGATCCTTCAAAGCGGGGGTGGGGGTGGGGGGTTGGGGGTGGGGGGGTGGGGTTAACATGTTGCAATGTCACCTGTGTTCTGTGATCTGTGTTCTGCTCTACTGTGCTATTGGCAAAATAAGTCCAGCGTGAAGACCAGAGTACCAGCTGCATGCTGAAGTGAACCACACTATTGATCCTTTCCACCTTCTACAGAGGTGACATCTTCCTCTTGGATATGGTCCATGCCAGCCATCTGTGTTATTCTGTGCTAAGCATCTATGGTATTTGTTACATGGTAGGCATCTATGCTGTTTACTTTTTGCCCTAGTTATAGCTGACTGTCAACTTGGTACAGCTCAGAGTCACCCAGGAAGAGAAGGCTGTCTCCTTGGAGGGATTGCCTGGATCAGATTGGCCTGTGGGCATGTCTGTTCATTGATGTAGGAGGGTCATGTTCACTGTGGGTAGCACTGTTCCCTGGGAGAATGATCGTGGGCTATGTAAGAAAGCTAGCGCAGCATGGGTCCACATGGGAGTCAGCAAGTAGCCTTCTTGCATGGTTTCTGCTTCAAACTACTGGCTTGAGCTCCTGCCCCGACTTCCCTGGCAACCTGTAGTTGAAATAAACCCTTTCCTTCCCTAGGTTGCTTTTGGTCACAGCAACAGAAAGACTCTTGATGAGTATCCATGCTATTGTGTATGTACGCACATGTCTTTGGCCAGTGTCTAGATAACAAGCATCTTGAAGGCACATGCACCTTCTACCTTGGGTACTTGAACCATCCCAAGTGTTGGTTGAATTAGTGAGTAGGTAGGGAACTTGTATCCCCTTCTTGGATGGAAAATAAAGACAACTGATGTTGATTCCATAGTTTGGCCTATGCCAATGACTCTGCTTGAGAAGGTACCATACAAAGAACAGTCCCCTGGAGCACCGCACTGACATTGAAACTCCCCATGGTTTTCCAAATGATGCTGAGTGACCTGACTTTGCACTCTTGCTCAGGATGCATCCCCAGCTCTCACGGGGACACCAGTCCTCATCTCTCCAGGCTCAGCTCAGATCTCTGCTTGTATGGAGGAGGCTTCCTCATCCCCTCCTCTATCCCTGCCTCTCTGCCGCTGGAGTTCCACAGGGACCTCCTGTCAAAGACTTGCTCTACTCCACTGCCAGGATCTTTTTATCTTTCTGTTACAGCACTCACCATGATACCCAGCACGGGAGTTTAGTCAACTTCTGTTCAGTGAATAAAATGAATGAATTCATGAATGAATGTGGAAGCGCCATTAACCACAATCTTCCCTCCTTTGTGCTTGCTGATTGTCATCCAAAAAGCAATCATCAAGACAGAGTATGGCTGGCTACCGCCGTGACATAAGCAGGGTGCCGAATCCTACTTCCCCCCCCCCGTAATCTAAAGCTATTAGCAGAAGTAATGTACCACAGTGGGATTTTCTGTTCTTTTTTCACCATCCAACCTGAGCCTGGGAGGTGGCAGGTTGCCACACAGTAGATGGCGAGCCACATGTTCAACCCAGTGGGAGACATTCACGATTCCTGCTTTTCCACCATGCATCCTGCGGCAGGTGCCCTCAGAGACCTTTACCATGCACCAGGGGGACACTGAGGTTGCCTTGGCGAGTTGTCAAAGCCAAGGTGCCCTGTCATCGGGTTCTCTCAGATGCCATTGGTTTCAGGTTGACTCTGCTCATGAGTAACGCTCCTGTCTTGCAGAATAAATGGCGTTTGCTATTCTGTGATTCAAGCATACTTGTTAATTATCATATTTTTAGCTGATACATAACATCCATTTTTAGAACATTCAGCAAAAAGATTGTCAAGCCTTTGAAGACATGTCTAGGGAACAAAACTCAGGAGAGTCATTTAAGAATTTTCTTTCACTTTTTGTCATTTTTTTTTTGTAGACGATAAGATAGGAGGAAAAAATGCAACTTATTTTAAAACAGTGATTTAGCTTGTGTGTGTGTGTGTGTGTGTGTGAGAGAGAGAGAGAGAGAGAGAGACAGCGATAAGAGAGACAGAGATACACAGAGACAGACAGAGAGAGACAGGCAAACAGAGAGAGACAGACAAATGGAGAGAGACACAGGAAGAGACAGGCACAAGGAAGGACAGAGAGAGACACAGAGCCAGAGAAATTAGGACATGTTATAGCACATAATTTCTAGTCTAGGGACTGTGATGACTGGGGACTCCCCTTCTAGCCATGTGACCCCATGCCAAGGACAAGACTGTTACAGTTTAAATAATCGTAAGTTGAAATAGAATCTTCTTTCTGATGGCATTAGGAGGTATTCAATAGAGGTAATAAGATTACTGTAGGGTGGAGCCCTCACAAACAGCGTTTGTGCCTGTATAAAAAGATGCCAGGAAGCTACTATTTCTCTCTCCTATGAGGAGGTAGCAAGAAGCTGAAATCTATGGCCTGGAGTAGGACCCTCACCAGACCCCAGCTGGACTGGCACCTGACCCCTGACCTCTGTCTCCAGAAGATGAGACATGCATTTCTGATATTCGTAAGCCACACAACAACCCTAGCTAACATAAAGCCATGCTTGTAAACAAGGGATGTACCCAGATGTCTGTTTCAAATCACAAGGGCAGCTGTGTGACGAGAGATAAAAGAAGACTTAGTTCACACTCAGGCTTGGTTTACGTTTTTTAATATCAGAATTCAATCTCTGCTTTGAGTGAGGCCATTGGTAGCATAGAATAAATACAAACTGCTTACATTTCCTCCTCAGGATTGGATTGTGTTTTGTCCTTTTAGGATGTAAAAGTACTGGCTGAGCTTGGCTGGTCCTTCCTGTGTGTTCTCATTGGACATCCATTGCTGTGATGAAACACCATGACCGGAACTAAGGGAGCAAGTTTACTCACCTTATACTTCTGGGTCACAGTCCATCACCGAGGAAGTCAGGGCAGGAACTCAAGCAGGAACTTATAGAAACTGCAGAGGAAGGCCACTTGCTGGCTCACTGCTGGGCTCAACCAAGCCTAGCTTTCTTATCAGACTCCATTCTCCTTTAAATGAGATGATTGATGGCATAGGACTCCCGTTTAGGAACTGATGCTGTCCAACGCGCTGGGGCCTCATACATGAATTAATAATCAAGACAGCCTTCCACAGACATGCCCACAGGCCAATCTGGTTAAGACTTTGTTCTCAGGTGACACCAGACCAGGGGTTGATTCTCAACGGCCCTAACACTGACCCCTTAGCACAGTTCCTCATGTTATGGAGATCCCCAACCATAAAATTATTTTTGTTGCTACTTCATAACTGTAATTTTGCTACTGTTATGAATCATAATGTATATATCCAACATGTAGGATGTCTGGTAGGCTACCCCTGTGAAAAGGTTGTTCAGGGCCAAAGGGTCTCAACCCACAGCTTGAGAACCAGTGCTCTAGCCTGTTGAGATGACAGTTAAAACTGATTTTTGACACTATAATATTCTCTGGAATAGAAATGTAAATTTCTCCAGTTCACCTTTTATCTGAGAGACAGAATGGGGTAGGTGGAAGAATTGGGAAGTTAGAAAAAAAAAAGTTCTTGTGTCCCCTCACTGTGCGGTAACCCCATTTTTGGCAGAGGGCTGTCCAAAAGCATATTGCTGGCTTTGCTAAGGGTCTTTTGTGTTGTGTTGTATTGTGATTTGGGGACCTCTTCCTCTAATAGCCCTACCAGGTACACGTGGAGTTCTGGGGCTGACAGCTGTTGGCATGTTCATGGTGATGTCGTGTTCTCACCAAGTGTATTGTTTTTGCACAGAGATGTGCACACTAACTTTACACATGCCTAGTGTATGTAAGTTCTTGTTGGAAAATACAGCCGTCAGTGTGTTCTTCCTATTTTTGTAAACCTCAGAGTTAAGAGGAGACTGGACACCAGAGTGGGGAGTGAGCATGGAAGTTGATCTATGGAACAGAGTCATGAGAATTTTGAGAAAGTTGAGATCTTGATACATTTCACTGGGAAGGAACATTTCTCCAAACACTTCTCTACTGAATAATGTCACCCAGAGCACAGGTCAGAGTTAGGGCCCGGCCTTCCCAGTCAAGCCTGAGAGCCCCCCCCCACCCCCTTGCTGTTTCTGCCATTAAGAGGTGACAGGGGCGGGGGAGGTATCAAGGTAGGAAGGGGTAAAGAGAGAGGGGGGAGGTGGGGGGGACCAAAGAGGTCCTGTAAGAACTGTGTGGCCAGGGACCAATTCCAGGGGTGCCTCTGGTGAGTACAACCAATGAACAGAGCAGGGCGGCTCTCCTCGTTTGCTCAGGAGCCAGAAACAAGGCTGTGTACATCTACTTCTCATTCTCCTGAAACTGTTTTCCTTGAGGTCAGCAACAGGCTGTGATGCTGCTCAGTCAATGGTTGGTTATCGGCAGCCACCGGATCTACCCTCCAGGAGCCACAGATACAGTCGCTCAGGACTCTTTTGCTTTGACATGATTTCTGTAGTGGTTCATTCTCTGAGCTCTTTTCTCCTTCCTGTCTTTCCTTTACAGCAGTGGTTCTCACTCTTCCTCATGCTGGGACCCTTCAGTACGGTTCCTCATGTTGCAGTGACCCCCCCAACCACAAAATTCTTTTCATTGCTACTTCGTAACTGTAATTTTTCTCCTGTTCTGAATCGTAATGTAAATATCTGACATGCAGGATGTATTTTCATTGTTACAAATTGACCCAAAGGGTTTGTGATCCACAGGTTGAGAACCTCTGCTGTACGGTCTTTCCTCGTCTCTTTGAACATTGGAAGGTGAGACTTTAGGCTCCGTCCTTGGACTTTTTCTGTTCTCTGCCTACACTCCTTCCATAGGTGGTCTCATTGAGTAATTAAGTATTAATCATCACATGTACAGAGGCATTTCCCCACCGAATGGTGTCCTTGTCATCCCCACCATGTGGATCACCTCAACCTACAGTGAACAAAGCCAAATGCTTGGTCTTCTGCTACTGCTTTCTCTATCTCAGAAAATGACAATCCCATCCTGCGCAATTGCCAGGTGAATCAACTGGCAATTCTGCAAGTCTAGGGCTCCTCCTCCTCATGTATCTTGTGGCCGGTCTTGCTGTCTCTGCTCCCATCATATCCCAGCTTCTGAGCCCAAGCCAAGGTTGCTCTTCTCTTTCATCTGACTGATAGTCTCATTCCTCTCCTTGTGCCTTTTCATCCATCCTTTACTGTGTTGCCATGGTGATCCAAAAGAAAGTTACATCATCTCTCTTCCCTGGTGATGATCCCAGAACCCTTTTGGAGCCCTAGGCTCTGGCTGCCTCCCACCTTCCTGTCCTTTCTCCCATTCCCTCTGCCCGACTCCTCTGTCTCCCCTGACCATCCTGCTTCTCCTTTAATATCCTGGGCATCCACTGTCATTTCCAGAAGCCTTTCCTCCCACCCCTGGGGGAGTGCTACCCAAGGGTCACGCCCTCTTTGGACTCCTTCCTGACCTACGTGTCTCACAGTGCTTCCCGCTTCTGCCAAGGTAAGTAGCCGGTGGAGTTAGATATCCAGCACCTGCCTGTCTGTCTGTCCCCAGGAAAGTAGGAAACCAAAGACATCTCCTTGGCTTCTTCACTGCTGCATCCCTGATACTTGCCAGAGTGACTGACACAGAGCAGATTGCCCAAGTGCACACGCTGGAATGGTAGGCATTATGTGAATGGTAGAAGACAGTGAAGACATGGGTGACCGGACTTGGCAGGAACAGGAAACATACAAACCGCCTGGGATCCGCGGGGCCTCCAGGGAGGTGGAGGCCCCCTAGGTGTGTGTTATGTGGCTGTGCCTTCATGCTTTGGCCCAACTGTGTCCTCGCCATTCTGAGGCTTCTTGATTTTTGAATCTACTGCAGGCATCCTTTGGCTGCTTGGCATGGCATAAACGAGGAAGAAAATTGGTCCCCACGGGGCCTGGGGTCACTGTTGAGGGCAGCTGCTTTCCACTTCTCTCCTTCCCCCTCTGCTTCCTGCATCATGGTGTTTCCTGAAGGGATTGCTGTATCCTAACACCCTCCACTTGGCCTGAGCGATGCCTCCTGCCAGCCACTTTGCCTGCTCTCTGTATTTCCCAAGGCTGAAATTGTTGGGCAAAACACAAGCTTTGAAGCCTTTCTGGGAAAGGATGCTCTTGGCCAATGGCAGTATGCTCAGTCTGGAGGGAGAAACCTGTTGTGGCTTAACCATGAGCCACACATACAGCCTATAGCTTCTGTCATCATAAAGACAGAGACACACAGAGAAGAGATGCTCACTTTGTAGAGAGTGATATGTGTGTGTGTGTGGTGAGGGGACAGGATACAACTGGGGTCTTCTACAGATCTGTACACCAATGGGCTATGCTTGTCTCATTCGGTACCCAGGTAAGGCCCCCAGATTCCCAGAGAAGCTTAACCCATAGAAGAGAAAGCTAGAGACGAAAGTCTAAGCAGTCACTACAGCTAGAGGGCAAGAAAGAACAATGCCATGTAGGTTGTCCTCAAAACAGATCTGACTTCATTATTAAGATGCTGGGTTCAAAAAGCTCTGCCTGGTACCCTAGTACACCCATGAGCAGGAAATTCACAGATAGAGAAGGCCTAGAACATGGTTCAATAGCTCAGCTGCCCAGGAGGCTGGACCTGAAGCCTCCCAGCCCTCACATGTCCCCTGTAGGGTGCCACCATGGTGTTCACACTCATGACCATGCTAGAAGGTGGTCATGAATAGGAAGGGAGACAAGGGATGACATCAGGACATGTGTGATAGTTTGTTCTGGAGTGTTTCCAAGATGCTCTCCAGAGGAATAACACTAGGTGAGGCCGGCATGGCCGGCAGCTGAGGATGGTCCCATAAGAGGCAAGAACAAAGGCTGGCAAGTGCCGGTTCTACCATTGAATCTGGCAGACCACCAGGGACACATCCAGTGGTTCAGGTAGCAGAAGAGAGGAGCAGATAGATCCAAGCGCAAGTTCTGCCCTTAGTTTAAAGCTGTGACCTTGAGTCTCTTGGCCTCCTGAACCTTAGGTTTTCTAGCAGTAGATGGGGATAAAATAACACAATACATTTTTGATATCAGAGGCAGCAAATGTAGTGAGCTTAGCCCAGCATGGATACCTTAACAAACGGTACCTCACGGACACTAAAAGCGAAAGCAGTATGTGGCTGGTGTCTGAATTCCCAATACCTTAGTTCAGAGTGTGGCAGAGCAGACCTTTATTTACTCATGAGTGGGTGGATCCCTAAATATAAACAAGACTGGACCCTTTCAGGATGGTTTGGTAAAAGATTGGATTTCTAAATATAATAGGATACCTAAGTAGGAGGTCTTGGTCCCCTTGATGTACTTTTTCTGAGTGCTGGAGGCTTTGATACTTGTCAATTCCATTTTCACAGGGGCATCTCAGTTGGTGCCCCAGGCAGTCGGCTTCGGGGCAGTCAAAGGCTAACTGGGGAGATGCCTGGCTTTGGAGTTTGCTGCTGATCCCCAGGAGCCACAGATAACTTCCAAGGCAAATCTCCAAACCCTTGGGTTTGTGACTTCATGCTACCTTTCTGGGTCAAACTGATTTTCTTTGGAAGAAACTTCTGGCAATTCTTTTTCTGTTCAACCACATCAGTTGTGGTTGTGCAGTGAAGTCACATTAGCCTGAGTTGTCCATGGGTATTTTATCCTGGCAACAAAGCTGGGTTAAGCTAGCGTTCTCTCTCTCTCTCTCTCTCTCTCTCTCTCTCTCTCTCTCTCTCTCTCTCTCTCCCCCTCTCTCTCTGTATGTGTGTGTGTGTATCTATCTATGTGACTGTGAGAGTGTGTGAGTGTGCAGGGGATGGGAGCAAGTGTGTTTGAAGACTTGTATCTGGAGGGAACAACCTTGGCGACTTGGCCTTCCAACATTTACTGCAAGCTCACAATGGCAATTCTCCCAGTTCTCAAATCAAACCAGATGGAGAATGATACTGGAGAACACGGGATTACTGCCAGGTTGGTGCCCTTTAGAAAGCATCCCCCTCTCTGAAATGCAGCCCTCTTAAAGATGCATTAGCACGGGGCTGTGTCCCTGTGCCCCCAACAGGCTCATTCCCTGTCTGTTCTTCTCAGCTTTGGAGACAAAAAACATATTCATAACGTGATCATGTTTTCATCTGACCAGCAGTGTTTAGAATGCATTGTTTAAGCTTGTCATACAGTGCATTAGGAGTGACAGGTGAGGGCAGGAATAGGGATTTCATTGGCCTTTTTGTTTCCAGAGTATGGGGAAAGCACCTCACTATGCAACATACTACCTGTTTCATTCATTCATTCATTCGTTCATTCGTTCATTGTGATGCTTGGGACAGAACCCAGAGCCTCATACATAGTTTCAGGGTGACTGGCTCTCCCATCCCCTGAGACTTTTCTGAAAGTTTCTTGCTTACATCCCAGTACAAAGGCATTCCTGTTCAAGGCATTTGCTCGTTTATGGTTTGACATCTCCAGGTTATTTAAGGCTCAGTATTCTAGTGCTTTACCTATTTGAGAGAAAAATGAAACAAATTAACTCTTTAAAATGCTCTGAAAATGTCAAGGATCATCTGGTAGGGACCATGCAGCGGTCACCACATACAAAAGTCTACATCCAACGGTGTCTTGACTCCATAAACAGGGACAATATTTTGGGTCTTTTAAAATAATATTCTTTTCAAATATTCCTTTCTTCTTTTTAAAAAAGAAAAAAAGAGAGATGTTTTTGGGGAACCATCCCTGAAAACCTACTTCTGGTGTATTTTCTAGGGAGTAGAAGAATTTCCTTTAGCATCCCTAAGAGGCAGCTTTATTTTGGCCTCTAGGTCCCTCTATGGTCCTTCATCACTGACTCTGTTAGACTTGGGTTGGGCTTGGGGACACACATCCTGTGCCACATTGGGGAATAGTCTAGTCAAGAGAGCCAGACAAAGGTGTCATAGCCCACATTCTAAACGCAGCTTGTATGGCATCTCAGAGGTGCCATATCTCGGCCTGTGCTGGGGAAGGCCATCCATAGGAGACATTCACTCTGGAAATCTCTGCAGCAATGGAACAAAGCACACTTTCTCTTCAGGGACTTGCAAACCAAGTCCAAATCATGGCTTCAGAGTCTCAAAGTTTCCTTTCTTCTAAGGGAGATTGCTCCCCTCATGGGATGAGGGTATCTAGAACATAGGTGACATCAAGGGGGGTTAGTGGCTATTAAATAGCCTTGAGCTGGGAGGCCCCATTTGAAAAACTTATGCGCATATTAATTATACACTGACATTTCTATACATGCATATAATGACCTTTGACCACATTCACCCCCATCACCTTTTCTTGTCGCTCTCCCACTCCAATACGCTTTCCCTTAACTCATCTCCCACTTTTATACTTCTTTATGACCCAACTGATCTTAATTAGGTCACAATCACGGATGAGCAGTTGTTTGTTTACAGGAGCATGGGGCACTTACCAGTAGCTACACCACTGAAGAAACACACTCTCTCTCTCTCTCTCTCTCTCCCTTCTTCCCTCTTTCCCTCTTCCCCTCTCCCCCTCCCCCTCTCTCTCCCCCTCTCTCCCCCACCCCTCCCTCCCCTTCAGCAACCATGAGCTGCCTGCAGGTCCTCACCTCAGGGAGTGGGCGGGACCTCATGACTCCCTCTTGAAGATCTCCTTTTTATTAGAAGAAACTCAGGCCTTTCCAACCAAATCAAGCCCAAAGCTTTCTTATAGGAACATATGAGACATTTCATTTGTGATTCATGAGGCAGGAAGGACTCTTAAATATCCCGCCAAGCCCAGGGGCCATATTTGAGACATCTGTGATCACATAATAGGCATTGTAAATTATTTTAAAGTACTAACTGTCTGGGAAGGCAGTATATCAAGTGCTGGCCTGGGCCCCAGGGTGGGGCCCAGAGGACCTGTTGGGAGGTACTGTAATATGTGTATTAGGATGCCCAGCACAATTTAAAACAAGTGTGCTGTTTTAGCCCATGGCACAATGCACAGGGCGTGTGAGATGAGGAGACCCTAGGGAAGAGGAGCAAACCCTGCCCCAAAGTGGTCAGTCCCTCAGGTATATGGAGCACTGCAGGTCACCTGTCACTGAGTGTCTGTCCTCCATGAGCTTGAGGTTACAAGGCAGGTGCCTTTATAAAACTTTTGCACACTTTGCAGGAGAGGGGGGTGGCCGTTTTCATCTTTCATGCTGTGGAGGATCAATGGCTTCTTTAAGGAGCACAACTTGAAAGTATTCGGAATCTGAAGATGTGTGTTCTAATGAGGTGTCACGCACTGGTGGTACAGTGGTATTCTGCTCATGCAGTGTGCGCTCGGTGTCTGTGGGGGATGGATGGAAAAACCCAGGGGCAGGGCAGGTCCTCAGAGGCAGGGTTCTTCAGAAAGAGAGAACTGATAGAATGTACACACGTGGTCAAGTAGGTTTACTGCCATAGGTTACAACCAATAGCAGTCTGCACATAGAGAGACTGAAGCCCATGAGGCTGGGTGTCTCCTCTGTCCTAATCTGTCACTAAAAGGGCTCCTGGGAAGACTCTAGTCTTCATTCACATTGGAAAACCGTGAATCTGGATTCTGATGTTGGTGAAGAGCAGCAGCAGCAGCAGCAGCAATAGGACGGATGCACTCACCAGCAAGGGGAGGCAGGCAAGGAAGGCTCTGGCTTGTCTTCCCATCTCTTTATATCTAGGCTGCCTGTCCACACTGGTAGAGGGTCTTTCCTTCTAGTTCTTCCTGGAAATGCCCTCACATTCCCCCTCCAGAGGTATGCCTCTTAGTTGATCCAGATCCCGTCAAGGTGACAGTCAAGATTAACCATCACAGGTACCTTACAGAAAAGATGTAATGCTTGCATGGAACGGAGGCACACTTCCCCACATGTGCTGAACACTCCCTGTATTGCTCATGATCCCCAAGCTATGTTATAAAAATCCCTGCCACGCTGTATTGCTTAACGAGCAGTGACAATCTGAACTCTGTGAGTGTTCAGTTAGATATGTTCTCTCCTCTTTTCAAATATGTTCCAAGTCCGTTATGTCTATTATTGAATCTGTCCCTTCAAGGTAATGTGATGCTTAAAAAGTGAGCTGGCTGGATTTTGAAAGAAATGCTTCCTGAGCAGAAAACATTGAGCATGAATGATCAGATATGTTTGGATTGTTTTCTGATTTTTTTTTGATTGTTGCTTAAACTAATGGATCATTTAAAAGGGATTCATGCTTGCTTGAGAAATAAAAGAGATATTTTTCTTGGCAACAGAATTAAATGCCAGTTAAAACTTTCCTGGCTAAGAGTTTGTTTCCCTTTCTCTGGGGAGCAGGTAATCTGGATGGAGCTGTGGGCCTTGTATGTACTAGGCGAGCATTTTACCACTCTTCTAGAAAGAGTTTGGAAGTTTGATTTGAATGCATTTTTTCATATATATATATGACTGTGGTTTGGATGACTGTGACTACTAATGGAATTCAGGTTTTTTTTCTTTTTCAGTAAAGTCTGTGTAATCACTGGAAAGAATTGGAAAATAATATGCTTTACTAAGACACATGACAGTATACTTCTTTGCTTTGCACATATATAATTTTATCAATTCTTTGAGACTTTTGTACAATATATTTTGATCATATTCAACCTTTCCCCCAACTCTTCCCAGATCTACCCCATTCATCATCCACTCAACTTTATGCATATATATGCACACACACACACACACACACATATATATATATATATACACACATTATATGTATTTATAATTTACCCATCAAGACCAATTTGTGCTGCCTTGGATGTGGGGCCTTCCACTGGAGCATGGTCTACTTTCCAGGGGCTGCACTCTGAAAGAGAATTGATTCTCTCTCCCAGGAGCTAACAATTGCCAATGGATCCTTTGTGTGTATATTTTGAGTCATGTCTTTCATCTAAATCTTTCAAACTAAGGATTAAAATGAGTTGAAATGGAAACTAGATCTTTACATTTCTGTTTGAAAAACTTAAACTAACATGTCTAAAAATAATAATGTTTATTCAGTCATGTAGTTTACACACACACACACACACACACACACACATTTTTGCTCTAGAAATAAAAGAGGAAAACCTTTAAATCAGCAGTTCTTATTTTATCTTCAGCTCATTTAAAATATTTGGTTTTGTTGTTTCATTATTTATATTCCCCTCAAAAATACTTTATTTATTCTTTGACAGTTTCATACATGCATACAGTGTATCTTGATCATGTACACCTGCTCTTTCACACTGTATTTAAAAAAAGTTTTATTTTCATTTATGTATATGTGTGTGTCTGTGGGTGTGTATGTACACACATATGCAGGTGCCCTGTGAAGCCAGAAGAGGGCAGCAGAGGGAGCTGGATATTTAGGTGATTGTGAGCTACCTGACCTGGCTGCTGGGAACTGAACTCCAATCCTCTCTGAGAGTAGCAAGTGCTTTTAATGGTTGAACCATCTCTCCAGCTTTTTATACTTCAATTTTGTATCAATAGAAATGTATAAAAATATAGATTTCATAAATAATTTTTTCGGTATTGAAGGTTTTTTGCTCAAAATATTTTTTTATGAAGGGATGGATTATCCACAATGTGTGGCATCTCCTGAAGATCTTGAAAACATTTATTTATTATTGTTGTTGTTCGTGTGTGGTACATGTGCGTGTGTTTATGAAAATGGGCATTTGTGTGCTATGGCCCGCATGTAAAGATCAGAGGAGCTGATTCACTGCTTCTACTGTGGGTTCTAGTGATTAAACTCTGGTTGTCTGGCTTGTGTAGCAAGCTTTTATTTGCTGAGCCATCTAGTGCAAGATTATTGCATTGAAGCTATCAAGAACTTTCTGGAACACTCAGACTTTTGAAAGCTGCCTTTGAATTGCTGGACTTCCTCTATTCTTGTGCACTTATAGGCTCTCTGTAGATCCCTGAGCTAACAATGCTATGCAGGTCTTTCTGTCTGGTAGAAAATAAGTGCAAAGGAGGTGTGTGTTGTGTGTTTTTGTAAAATATATTAGGAATTGCTAATACCATTCAAACCAAATTTTTCCTATATTCTGCTTAAACCAGTTAATTCAATAAAAGCATCTGAGGAAGAGGAGGAGGATGGGAAGGGATGGAAGGGGGGTGAGGAGAGACAGCTGACACCCAGATACGTCTGTGTGCTTTGCCTGTTGTGTGGAACAGTAGAATGTGCAGTGGAATGGCCCTGAAACCCCAGCCTCCAGCTCAGGAGATTTTGCTTCTCTAATGACTCATGGAACTCATTTGAAGGCTCTAATTTTTAATTTACTATTGGATTGTGCCTGCTTCCCTTGTGGGTTTGCTCAGAGGGAGGAAATCAACATGCAGGAAACAGGATTTCAGCTGTATGGCTCTGTGCCTGTGTTCAGGAGTGGGTTGACTAAACAAGTATCTGATAATGTTGATATCACACTGTCCTTCTTGGTGGGCGCTCACTTAAGTAAACATAGACGTGGAAAGATGTCTGAATCACTGCTGTAACCATTGGCTATGTGACAAGATGGGTGTGGGCTGAAACAACAGTATCACTCTTATCTGACACAGTGAGAAATGTGTTAGTTTCTTACATTAAGCTTCATGGACTTCCTTTGGAAGTTCTCACCAATGCCGAATACTTCTGTTTGAGGCATCATATTTAAACCTTTTAAAAATCATATATTAACTATACATAATAATGGATGTCATTATAACATTTTCATACATGTACATAATGTATTTTGACCATATTTATCCCCAATTCTCTCCTGCTTGCTGATGGCCTTACTGTTCTCTACTCTGTTCAGAGCGTCTGGCCCAGCATTCCAGGCTCAAAGATCACGGTGCTTAAAGCTGACTTGCACTGGGTGGTGGTGGTGGCACATGCCTTTAATCCCAACACTCGGGAGGCAGAGACAGGTGGATCTCTGTGAGTTCAAGGCCAGCCTGGTCTACAGAGAGAGATCCAGGACAGGCACCAAAACTACACAGAGAAACCCTGTCTTGAAAAAACCAAAAAAGAAAAAAAAAAAGGTGACTTGCTGTCTCACCTGGTTGTCCCACAGAATGGGGACTTAGCTAACTCCATGGACCCATCAGGTCCTCCCAAGGATGTGTTGATTGTTAGGACGTTGCTGCCTAACCTAGCCAGCAGTGCCCTTGTCAGGAGACAAGAGTCCTTTGCTCCACCAGTTACAGGCAAAGTCCAGGCTAATCACCACTTCCATTTGAGAGGCTGTGGCCCACTGTACAGTAAAGAGATAGACGTTCGAATAGATGCGTCTCAAACAGCGAGCATCATCTTTGACCTCTCAGTAGACTTGGATTCCCCTACTGCTGTCACTGTGATGCTGATATCTTTCTTCCAACAGTGCAGAGTTCAGCTCATTAGCAATGAGAAAGGAGGCGGCGAAGACAGAGCAGCAGGCCCTGCTCCTAGTCAGGTCTCAGCCTCCCGAGACACTCGAGCAAAGAGAAACACTTCTTTGCAGGCACAGGACTTATATTTTTTTCCTCCCCTTATATTTTAAAAAATGAGCACACACAGAGTATTAGGTTTCTGGGGGGGGCACTTTTCAGCACCATTCGTCTTGTTGAACCTCTTCTCTCTTCTCCCTCATCCCCTGTTGCACCTTGTGCCTTTCACCGTAACAGCCTCCATCAGCTTTCATGGCACAAGTGTTCCGGTGCCTTCTCCATTTCTTTGACATCTCTACTCCCCTTTCATGGTTCCCCTTCCAGGTACATGATCGATATTCATATATACATATATAAACATTAAAAACTAGGGTCCACAAAGGGCAGAGAGTGTGTGGTATTTGTCTTTCTGAAGCTAGGTCACTTCCCTTGATGTAATGATGTCCAGATCCATTCATTTTCCAGTAAATTCCATGACAAATGCTGGTGGGAAAATGAGGGAATGCAAACTTGTGTAGGCACTATAGGAAATAGCACAAGGATTTAACAAAGACTGAAGGTAGACCTACTGCATGACCCAATTATACCACCCAAAGGACTCCTTATCCTGCCACAGGGATACTTGCACATCCGTATTTATCAGTGCATTATGCACAATAGGAAGTAACGGAACTAGCCTCGATGTCCACCCACAGACACATGAAAATGGTGTTTTATTCACCTGTCAAGAAAAAAGAAATTTAGTTTCTTCTATGTTCTTCTATTTTAATTTCTAGCCGGCCTCATGCTAAGCTATGGCTGCTCCTTTGTCAATAACCTATTTGCTTCTTAAACCTCATTCTAGATTGTGTGACCCTCCTCATGAACTCCATCTCTTGATAGGGCCATAGGTGCTGGTCAATGACTGAGCGACATTCGAACAGTGGCATGGGGAAATGTTGTCATAAACTCTGAAGTTGTCCCATTCATGAGAGTTGGAATCTCATTCAACAGCAGTATGTCAAGGAGATGACCCTGTTGTTGGAACTGCTGGTGGGGATGTTACCATGAAGTCAATAGGGCCTGAAAGCATCCTTCATCTTCAGCTGAGAGATGAGAAAAAGATAGGCATGTCCCCTTGACCTCTTCTGGAAACCTGATGTAGGGACAATCTTCAAAGCCCTAGAGGCATTATTTTTGGCTTGATATTCACTGATAGTTTTCCATAAAAAAAAAAAGACATGTCGAGTGTCTAAGTGTGTCAGATGCAGCCAGTGCATATGAAGAAGAGTTATATGTGGTCCTTACCTTGTAAATCACATGGGAAGACATGATGCTCAGGTCATGCACTACTGTTCTAGAGCAGGGTTCATTGGCTGCCGTCACAATATGCAAGGCGTAGAGGGTCATCTTTGTAGTGAGTTTCAGGAACTTCCCATGGAGGGCAGTTTTAACTGGGGATGTTTTTAGGGTTAAGAAAGTCACAGCTCCAGGCTTGGGGTATTGTGAAGGCTTTTAAGTTTGTGAACTGGAATGCAAAGGATGGAAGAGAAATGGCAGTTTGTCAGGGATACATGGAAGGGATGTGGATGGAGAAAGAGACAGGAAATCTGACAGAAAGGACATCGACGCCCAGGTGACAGCTCTATCCTGAAGGTGATGGGAGCTTCTCAAGGAGGAAAAAAAGATGACATAGTGGACTGCAAGATGCCAAGTGACATTCTGCCCTATGGATGTCCCCAAAGGAGCCATGCTTTATCCCTATGAAGACATGTTTGGGTGGCCACTATTGCTTTCCAGTCTGCTTTTCCAACTGTAGGACACTTGTAGATCTGCCCGGAGAATACCCACATACTCAGGACAGTGGCGCTGAGAAGTTCTACCCTTTGAGGTAGAAATGGCAAGGCCATGTCAAGTTACCCCAGCAAATGTCACCCTCCTTAGTAGATCAGGGGAGCTGTCTGCGCTAACTTCTTAGGCTTTGTCCATCCCATAATTTCAGAGGGGACTTGTTTTTTTTACAAATCTTGAATTAAAATAAGGGTTCTAAAAGGGTGATCAAAATACTAAACCAATTTCTGGGCCTTTTAAGGGAATTCATTATCATTTGGAACTCAGTATAGTTTGGATTTGAAATGTCCTCCAAACGCATGTGGTGAAGGCTTGGGCTCCACATGATCGAGCTATTGGGAGGTAGTGGGACCTTTAAGAAGTGGAGACCAGTCAGAGGACTTAGGCCATTGGAGTGGGATCCTGAAGTATGTGTTGGGATCACAGCCTCTTTTCCTTCTGTTCCTGCTTCTTAGCTATCGTGAGATGAGCAGCTCATGGTTACGTGTGCCTTGTCATGACATTCTACATGGTCACAGGCCTAAAAGCAATTGTGATCAAGTTGACTGGAGACTGAAATCTCTAAAATCTTGAACCTACATAGACTTTCCCCAAGAAGTTGATCATGTTCAAGCATTTTGTCACAGGAATGGAAAATTAATAGAACTTAACCAGTATTGACTACAAAGCTGCCAGACAAGTGAGATGTAGAGAATGATGCATCTGGAAACTTCCTCAGCCCAGAATTTCATCAAATCTCCTTGCTTATGTGTCTTTACATAGCTTGACCCCCAGAGGTCTGTGAGTGGGGCTTGAAAGTCTTAGCACTCTAAAACTTGATCTTTCAAATATCCAGTCATGCTTAGAGGCTACCTACTTACCTCCAGCCACAAGTCATTTCATGAGTATAAACTCATATGTGATTAAAAAGGGGGAGGCTGGTCTGGTTAAAGGTTCATTATAATCAGAAGATAGCAGACCAGTCCCTCAGGAAAGTCTAACTGCTTTCACAGCTAAATGTATCTGTATACATGTCTATGTACATAACTGGGAGAGCATATGTAAATCTGTTTACACATGTATGTATGAGCAAAGCTATCCTTTTTCTAACCTCAAACATTCATGATTTACTTTATTGTAAAATTACTAAGCTGATTTTCGAAGCATTGAGACCATGAGTTGAATAGTTTAGTGCGAACCTACTTAGCATTTGTTTGAAATGCTTGTGGGAGAGCTGAGAAGACCTCCCCTCCCCCTCTCTCCCTCCCTCCCTCTCTCTCTCTTTCCATCTCCATCTCTCTTGTCAGAACAGCACTGAACATTTGATAAGATACCAGATGCCCAAAGGAACCTGTTGAAATTTGTGAACTAGCATTATATAGGCATTGATGTAGTCAAAAGTGTAATGTGGTCAAACAGAATATATTTTTTATTTATATGAAACATTGTGATGACACTCATGTTGTCTTCGGGGACCATGTTTATGCCATGTCATTGCAATGGCCACAGCAGTCTCTGAAGTATTTTTATACATTTATTCGTAGCCACTAGTCCCTAACTTTAATCTTCTCTTGGGATCTCACACTTCTTCCTAGATGGTGTCCTTATTGCACACTCTGAGATAGAATTCCTCTAACTTTGAGAAGGAATGTGCATTTGCCAGAGCTTGGAGGGAGCACATGTCTGTCACATGTGCAAAGTGGTACTGCCCTGAGGGGTGTGGACTCTCTTAAGCTTGAAGTATCTCTGTATTCCAAAAGCCAAGGGGGCATACTTGGTGATGATGACAAGCTTTCCTGCCCGGAGGTTTCGAGGGACTTAGCTGGGGCTAACTATGTCTTTAGAATGTGGAGGCAGAAAAGGCTGGATGGTTAGGACATCCATGTAAAATGTCATACATGGGAGAGCACACTTCCCTGTAGGTTGGGTCCTCTGGGGTGATCTTGAATCTCTCTGGAATTCTACTTCTTTCTCCATGCAAATGCATGTTCCGAGTCACTGAGGATTAAAGGTGTAAACTCAGTGAAAATAGCAGGGAAGCCACCAAACACAATTACTATACACACATGTGCTTTGGTCCGTGATCTAGTCACAAGACTCCAGCAAACTGCCTTCCTCCGTTTTCTGATGTTGGTAACCATTTTCCTTCTCACAGGCTCCCTGAAGGACAGGTCAGAGATGCTAGGGACTAAACCCTCAGCAAAATGCTATTCCCTTTTGAAACCACGCCCCTGTCTTCACTAAGCCGGCATTCCGGCTCCTCTGTGGTCACTCCCCTTGCTGAGAACTTAGGAAATGCAAGGAGGAACTTGGAAACATCACAGGAAAGAGAAGATCCGGGTTCTTACAAGACCACATGGCTCTGCTTGTGTTACTGACTGAAGAGCTGGTCTCTCCCAGAATGGTTCTGAATTCCGAATCCCCGACTTCTCTGTTATCTCTGAGACAATTTAAGCCCTGTAATTGATGTGCTGAGCAAATTGAACTCATTTATTTCTTTTTATCTCTAATGTAAAAAAATATAGAAATACTGTAACTTTTGCAGAAAAACTCCCACAACTGCACAAAATTATAATAATTGTCTCAGTTTGTCTTCATTTAACCAGCTGGGGAGGGTTTGGGAGAACACAGCAATTTTCCACATTCAGAGACAGCTAATTCATGAGACCAGCTGTCTCCTAGTCAAATCTCGGGGCTTCTTCGCTTTGCTGGATAAAGTGGACTAAATAAGAGGAGGCCCCATACAGCAGCCCACAGGGATGGCAGAGAGCTGCGCCTCTGTAATGGCAGACTCCCACTGTTCCCTGAGAGTTACTGGAGACATCTCAGTCCCTTTGAGCCATCTCAACTCTAGACCAGGAAATCTACAAACAATATAAATGTGTCTCAGCCTGGAGCTGAGGCCTAAGGTCAACGTGACAGAGGATCTGGTGTCTGGTGAGGGTATCTAGTGAGGCCTGATCGTCACAGACAGTGACTTCTTCCTTCTCATAGCAGATGGGCAAAGGGCTGAAAGGTTTTCAGGCCTCCCTAGAAGGGAGTTAATCTGTTCTTGAGGGCTCTACACAATCACACTCTAGGTTACGTTGTATGTGTGTGCACGTGTGTATTTGAAAAGTGGTTTTGGTTATTGAAATAAATAATTAATATTAATTAATATTAATAGTCATTTATCCCTACAGCTCTGCTTAGGTGTTTGTTAGGAATAACAAACTGTCCAGATTGTAGCTATAGGTGGATTTGCCGCCATTATCTCAGAACTAACATTCCCATGACCCAGAAAACCTCCTTAGAACTTGAGCAGGCCCCTCTGGCCTCATGAAAACCCATATTCCCATTGAGGATGGCATTTTTTATTTTTCTTTAAAAATTTCTATATTTTATTTTATGAGTGTGAGTATTTGTATTTATGTTCCTGTACCATGTGTGTGCCTGGTACTCATGGAAGCTGGGAGGCCGTTTCAGCTTTCCTGAAACTAGAGTTAGATAGTTATGAATCATGCTACATGGGTGCTGGAACCCCTCACTGGATCTGAACGGCAAGTGCTCTTAACCATCAAGCCATCTCTCCAAAGTTCACCTATATATCACACATACACATATATCCATATAGGTGTGAATATATATGTATATTTTTGGTTTTTGTTTGTTTTTGAGACAGGGTCTCATTATGTATTTCTGGACGTCCTGGAGCTTCCTATGTAGACCAGGTTAGCCTTGAATTCACAGAGATCTGCCTGCCTCTGCCTCCTGAGTGCTGAGATTAAATTCGTGTGCTAGATAGTCACCTTCACTTTCTTCTAAAGTGCTGTTAAACACGGAATTGAGCCTGAAAACTAGCAGATTGGGACAGGAGAATATAGTAAGGAACCTGGACTAGTGATAACTAGTTTTCCAGACTTGAAAAAGTTCAACACTAAAGAAAAAAAAACAGGTAAAGGTGACGAGCAAATTAACAGTTGGCATTTGAAAGGCTGAAGCACTTGGGAGATCTGGTATTTCTGAATCCAGGGTAGAGACAGAACTGGGAGCAGACAGGTTGGAGGAATCTATGAATAGAATCCAGACTTGCTGATCCCCAGACAAGACACGAGACTCCCTTCTCGCCTGTGGCAAAACTCTGCAGAGTGTGAGTCAGGAGCAATGTCTCCTTCACAGCTTCTCTCATGATTCATCTTCTCCCTGCTTAAAAATATTAATAAGCTCTATTATTTAAGGGTAGTTCTAGGTTCAGGGAAAAAGAAAGGAGAAATCTAGTTTCTATCAATCCCTTGTGTGCACACAGGTTCGGTGTTACCTACTGACAGCAGTGCACCCCATGGTCCATTTGTTACCAGTGATGGATTTACACAAACATGTTTTATCGCTCGGAGTCCATAGTTCACATTAGGTCCGACTCCCGGCACTGTGCATTTGAAGAGCTTGGCATTACATTCATTTCTTCGTCACTATGATCAAATATCCGACAATTGGCTACTTAAAGGAGGGAGGTTCGTTTCCGCTCATAGTCTCAGGGGTACAGTCTACCATGTCCGGAACAGAGCCACAAACAGGTGACACCATAATAGTGGAAGCCTGGGCTGGCGTTTCCATGGAATAGGAAGTAGAGAAGGGGTAGAAAATGTGGTGGGGCAATCAATCTCAAGGCTTGAAATGGAAGAACACTTTGATTCACACACACATTTGTCAAGTCCACCATGTACCCACAGACCCTCGGTACACCATGCCACACTAAGCTTCATCTCCAGGGTTTCCTTTATGTCTGCATTCTCCTCAGCAGTGCCTCCGATGCCCTAAGGCCTCTTCTATGATACAAGTCTTCAGGTCATTGTATCTTTGTCTCTCTTGTTCCTCATGATGCCTTCTTCCATTAGCTGCCATTTCTTTCCTATTATTTTTGTTCTGTCCTGTGGGTTATACCAAATAAAAACAAAGGAAACACTGGGGAAGTGTGTTGTCTTTCTGTAGCAGTGAGACATGAACCACAGGAGTGCATTGAGGCAAATCCTTCTGACGATGGATCTGTGAGGTTCTCTTGAGACAGAAGAATGTGATTGACTTTGAGGAAGAGATCAACTTGTTAAGTTGTCATGGGGGAAGTCAGGGTGTAGCTGAGGCTTGATGCAGTAGCAAACATCTCCGGGTGAAGAAGCCCGCAGAGGATGCACTGAGGGTTGATCTGTGGACAGATGTGAACGGTTCACTCAGGGACAGGTGGATCATTTGATCTTTGACTGAACCCTGCAGGAGACCCCGGCCCAGCAGAGGCTGAAATTGAATGTGGAAGACAGGGTGGATGTCTAGAATTTATTCTACTGGTGGGGAGAGCCTGTAAGAAGTAGAGAACAGGGCAGTGGCTTTTTTTTTTAAATCATTCTGGCATCAATAAACAGACTGGCTTGGATGAGTAAGTCTAGTCACAGATCTTGAAGTGAGGCTGGAAAGCGTGCAGAGTTGGGGTGCACACTGTGAAGCCTTGTGGCCTCCACAGGAGAATGTGGTTAGGGCAGGTATGATGCATAACCATGAATTTCACACTGTTGATTTTGTTTATAGTCTTTTCTCTCTGACATTGAAGTACAGCCTCTGCAATATGGTACCGTACAGGCTAAGCCTTAGCTTTAAAGGAAGAAATGCCCTTTCATGTCTCAGAAGCAATGCAATTGTAGATCTCTACAAATCAGCCTCAGCTCACACTACAGCCCTTTGCCCATGCTTTGCATGTGGGATGTTGGTAATCTACATCCTTGTAGCTAAACTCCCCATATGTCCTCAGGACAGCATCCATTTCCAGAAGAGACTGTCCCCCAGGAAAGGGGACTGCCTGCTGACAGAGAGGCCAGTAGAGCAAGGCTGATGCTCCACGTGCAGAATCCATGTTAGAGGAGCCATTACCAGCCCTAATGGAAACTCGGGTCTACGTTAGCAGTCTGTGCATACAGTCCTTATCTAGAGGGCTTATAGAAGTGGAGAACAGCTCTGCTGTTGCCATGGAGCAAAAGAAGCCGGAACTGAAAACACCACACCATTTTCTTGTTATGTATTTGGTCAAATCTATTCACTCTCACTGGTAAATTTTATATCAGAAAATTGCCATACGTTGGGCTTCCTGCCTAAAAATGCCACTGAGAGCATTATTAGACTATGAAATTGTTGGTGTGTGGGTGATCTGAGGATTGGCTCAGCTTGAACCCAGTAGCAGAGAGATACACACAAAGGGGCATCCTTGAGATGTGAAAATTACAGGTTGCCAAGGGAGCCGGACCACTTAGCAAATGGAACTGACAAGTTCAGAGGAACCTAGACAGGGAGTCTCCTCAGACTGCTTCCCACCTCACAGGGAGGGCAGAAGTGAGGGGGTGGGGGACCTAGAGTCTCAGTTGCACAGGGAGCTGGAGACACTGTTATAAATCGTAGTGTAAATACTTTTGGAGATAGAGGTGTGTGTCAAAGGGGCCGTGACCCACAGGTTGAGAACTGCTTCTCTAGCCTGTCCTGTGGGCTCGGGACTGGTCTGAAAGGAAGACGAATTGCGAAACGGTCTTATTAATAAAAAACTCAGAGCCAGATATTGGGGTGAAAACTGAGAGATCAGAGAAGCAGAAAGAAGCCAGCCACGTTCTTACCGCTAGGAAATCCACAGCCAAGAGAGAGCTACTTCTTGTATACTCACGCCTATGAACCTTTCTGTGCCCTGCCATCTTACTTCCTGTCTCCACCCAGCTACATCACTTCCTCTTTCTACCCAGCTTTATCATTTCTTGTCTGTCCGTAGAGCCCTCCATACTTCTACAGTTAGTGATGGGATTAAAGGCGTGTGCCACCACACCTGGCTCTGTTCCCAGTGTGGCCTTGAACTCACAGAGATCTGGATGGATCTCTGCCTCCCGAATGCTGGGATTAAAGACCTGTGCTACCACTGCCTGACCTCTATGTTTAATATAGTGGCTGGCTCTGTCCTCTGATCTCCAGATAAGCTTTATTGGGGTGCACAAATATCACCATAGACAGTGTTCTTTGCCTAGAAGACTACTCAGCTCGAGGGTCTCAAGCAGGAGTTCTTTGTCTGATCTTCACAAGACTTCCATCTGCTTTTATTTTGTAAGTTTTGTTCCTAATTCACTTTTCATAAAATTCACCTATTGTAAGTGTACACACCAGTGAGTTCTAGAATATGTATAGGGCCACACATTATATGGAGGTTTACCTCCAATTCCAGCACTTGGGAGCTGGAGGCAGGAAGATTCGGGTCTACAGGCTAGCCTCTCTCCTCTGCCACACAGTGATTTGGGGGCCAGCCTGGGTTACATTGGCTTCGGCAGGCATTAGTATTTTGTTCTTTTGGTTGTCAAGGCTTCTGATACATGACTATAATATATTTTATCACCCACTCATTCTGTGATGCACAATTGGGTTGTCTGCCGCTTGGGCTGTTATGAGCAACGACAGACTCTATGTTCATGTGCAATTTATGTTGTCACAGTCTATCTTCATTTCTCCCGGGGATGTTTCTAGAAATAGAACCGCTGGTTTTCATAAGCACGTTAACATTTTGAGAAATGTGTGCAGTGTTTTCTGAAGTGGCTTCTCTGTCTTAAGCTCGCATTGTTCGGTTGGGGGTTTCTGGTCACTCTGCACCCTCTCAGTGTTTCATATCGCCTGCTGCTTTTATGACAGTCTTTCTAGAGGTTCTGGAACATCTCAATTACTAATGCTAAGTCCCGGTCCTGGTTTACATGTTTATGGGTCATTTGTGTGTCTTCCTTGGTGAATGATGTTTTCACATCCTCTGCCCATGTTTTATTGGGTGTATCTGACATCTTATTATGGAGCCATCGAGGTGTAATAACGTTTCAATGCATGTCTTTCACTTGGCACCTGATTTATTATCATTTCCTTCCATTGTGTTGGTTCATTTCTTTTTAAGGTTTATTTTTATTTTATGTGCATGAGGGTTTTACTTGCATGTATGTAAGCTTAAGTGTACTGCATGGGTGTTTACCAGTGGAAGCCAGAAGAGGGTGCTGGCTTCCTTGGAACTGGAGTTATGAATTATTGTAAGCCACCATGTGGGTACTGGGAACTGAACCTGACTTCTTTGTTAATCAGTGAACCATCTCTTCAGGCCGTGTTCTATTTTCTAATGTGTTTTGAAGTACAGGTGTCCTTAATGTTTTAGTGGAACCCAATGTAGTTGATTCTACTTTTTAAAATGATTTTATTTATCTGTATGTGTGTGCATCTCTGTGTAGTGGGTAGCCTTCTTATTTAGACAAAAAGGGAGAGATGTAGTGGATGCCATTCCAGCTTTAATCTGGAAGTCCCAACCCCCATTGAGGCTTCGGCAACTGTCACGCCTACAAGGTGGGGCCAAGGGAGGACCCTGGAGACCTGAGATCGGGATGGGCCAGCTCTCTCTATTTCTGGACCCTAGATGGTGGAGGTGGACCGAGCAGAGCTCCAGAGAACTCCATTGGACTGCGATACACCTTCCCCAGACCCTGCAACCTACCTATCCCTTCATTTGTAAGTTACCCACTAAATAATTCTTCCTTTTAACTACGTGGAGTGGCCTTAATAATTTCACCAATATCTCTGTGTGTATGCATGCATATGTGCAGGAACCTGTGATGGCTAGAAAAGGGTATTGGATCCTTAGGAACCTGAGGTACAGGTGATGGTGAGCCTCCTGATAGGGCTGCTAGGAATGTAACCAGGTCCTCCCCAAGAGCAGTGAGCAGTCTTAACTGTTAAGGCCCCCATCTCTCCAGCCTTGTTTTATTCTGTTGTTTTCCTGTTCTGGATTATTCATTTTGTGTTGTTTCTCAGCATTCTGTCTAACCTCATGTCCCAATGATTTTTTTCCCCATTTGTTCTAGAGTCTTCTCACTTGAACTGCCATTTCTAACTTGTGATCCATCAGCAATTAGTTTTTGCAATATAGACTGAGAAAGGCACCCGTTTTTTTGTTGTTTTTAAGCATATTTATCTCCCATCTTCCCAGCATCATTTGCCACGTGTTGAAAGTGACATCTACTGAGCATTTTTACATTTGTTTTTAATCCACTGATCACAGCAAATGAAGGACAGTCTACTGGACACCCAGGTCTGTTTCATTGAACACAGCCGGCTACGCCCATCCTTCCACACTGCCGCCCGTCCCTCCATACCGCCTCAATATAGCATCAGAGTTAAGTTTTGGAATTGGGTGACAATCACCAGGGCTGTTCTTCGTTTTCACCATTTTTTTTATTGCCATGGAAATGTAAATTGGCTTGTCAATTCTATTAAAAATTCTGCTAGGATATTGATAGGGATTGTGCAGAAACTATTTAGATCAGTTTGGGAAGAGATCTCATCTCTCGAATGTAATGTGTGGAGATCAAGCTGTGCAATATTGTATTGTGGCTCTTAGGCTGTCTTGCCCTGGGTGATTCCATTTTGCAAAGTCGTTGGCTCCGTTTGGAGAGCAAGTGCTGAGTCAGGATGACTATATCTTGTTTATGCATGTAGACTCATTTTTTAAAAAAGTATTACTTTGCTTAACCTCTAAATACTAAGAATTTTCTCAGCCATTTTTCTTACACAAATCTCTCATTTTAATTCATTATAAGATGAACTTGGGTCTATTTTGCACTCTACCAAGTGGTCTATACCAGAGAGGGCTGTGTGGCAGGGAGCTTGGGAAGAGACTGCTTCAGAGCCCATGCTGTTAGCACATCTACACAGCCTTTCTTCCTCCTCTGGTTGTGTTTGGTTAGTTCTCATATCCCTACACAATGAGCAGCAGGCCCTGAAGATCTGGAACATGGTCTTCCCTGAAGATATGGAATGTGGTCCTCCCTGAAGATCTAAAATGCCATCTTCCCTGAAGATCTAGAACATAGTCTTCCCTGAAGATCTATAACATAGTCTTCCCTGAAGATCTGGATCATGGTCTTCTCTCATCTCTCCTGGGCATGTGCATGGCCCATGATCAACCAGATCCATGGTGGTGTGTCAAAGTCCACCAGGATAGTGTCACCTCCCCTAAGCTAATCTACCAGTTTATTCCTTTTTGAGACCTCTCGTCCCTTGTGTGTCCTCAAGAGACATTGGCCTCAAGATGCTAAGGCTGCTGCTGTTCTTTCTGCCTTTGCTCTTGAAAGAAAAATACCCCAAATCCAATGTGATCCCCAGGAGTGGTAAAATGTATTGGTTTTCTGTGCTTTCCATCCCAGTGAAATGTTGAGTTGGGATACGACTGGAAACCTGGAGCTCCTGGGCTGCTTCAAAGACTTGGGAGGTCCTGAAATGCCTTCTTCTCAGTTTGTTCTGTGACTTAAGTTGGTTTTAGGAGAACTTGGATAGCTGTGTGGGGTTAGGATGCATGGGGAGGTGGTTGTGTCATAATGGTATTCAGACTCAAGCTGGAGTATATTGTTTTTGCCTTTAGCTTTGAATAGTACTTGTTGCTCATGCTGAATCTGTGGGATGCTGGCACTTGGTACCCTGAACAGATCCATTTAGAGCTGTTGGTCCTTGAGGACTAAGGGTGGTCCCAGGACACCCTTGTCTCTTCCTTCACAGCTGTGTTCTACTTTCCTTGGGGACACTGTGATGTAGTTTGGAAACTCTCTGAACTCTTCCTTCCAAGCGCTTTCTTCAGTTTGGGAATCTGAAGGTCCATAAGGGCAGGAAGTAGCTCAAGTTCAACTGCAGTGGATGGGGATGTTAGGATGTGGCTGATGGCTGTGGGGATGCTTGCCTTCCTGAGCTATAGGGAAACATAGGCGATGTTGGGAGAGGGTGCAACTACAGCAATATTGCTGTAATCTAGGGAGGTAGGGCTTTTTCTGCAGGGTCTACTTCTGGGATACTCAGCTCTGGGTGACAACAGCCTTGAGAATCTTTGGCTTCCTTCCTTACTCTCCTCTCAACTCTTCCACCAATGGAAGGAAGAGAATGTACATATTGCCTCTGTGGGGGACCATATTGGGTATCTGGGTGGTTATATTTGGTACCTCGGTGAGTGTATTAGAGATCTCACATGTATTAGGTGAAGCAGGACAAAATCCCAAGCCTGTTGTATGAAATCCTTCCGTGTGCCAGATACCAAGCTCAGTGTTTAGTATCTGCTTTTTTCATTTGCTCTTTACACTGTCTTCTGTAGTCTGTACATGAAATCAATAAAGCTGAAGCAGTTAACCAGCCCTGCCTGCCTGTCATATATATGGTTAAATCTGGGATTTGATTTTGAGTCTTTGAGTCTCCAGTGTCTGTGCTGTATTCAACCACTGCACAATGCATTTTCAGAAATAAGGGTCTCTGCAGGTGGGGAGGACTCTACCTGAGCCTAAAGTTAGGGGATCAACCAGATCCCCCATTACAATTACATCCACAGGAACAAGGCTTCATATCATACACACACACATACACCACATACCTGCCACACAGACATATACCTCACACACATATCACAAACCACATAGCACACCACCCTACACGTAAACTACATGCATAACATATATGCAACATGCATTGTCCACATACCTACAGTTCACACACTCAGCACATACAGCACAAAACACAGTATACCACATACCATACACACACACTCCACAAACAAGCACACACTGCGCGCGCGTGTGTGCGCGCGCGCACGCACACACACACACACACACACACACACTATGGCACATAAAACATACACATATTACATGCATACCACACACTACTGATATACCTACTCTACACAAATCATGTACAAAATACATGAGCACACACATATACACATACACATTCAAATTGCATTCTGCCTCCCATACAACTGTAGCTGCTGTAAAACAGTGAAGACAGCAAAGGAGTTTTTAAACTTAGATATAATCAGACAAAGTTCTCAAAGGCATGATGTAGCAAGGTGTGCTTCAAAAGTCCCTGGGGGTGGTGCAATTCAGACAGAACCCCAATTCTTCACAGCTTCTCTGCCTTGGGAAGAGAGAGCAGGTTGCTGGGGGGAGTTAAACAGATTTATTGACATGAACATAGCTCTGGAGACAGAAGGCAAGCTGTCATAGCCTGACATGCAGGAAACTTGGGGTAAACATTTCTGTTGACTTTCCATGGATCCGTTATCCTCAGGTGCCCTCGCACAAGACTTCCGTGAGAACTTGGTGAAAGGTGTGTTCTTTCTCCCAAGGATGAATGGGGGTGGTAAGTGAGGTGAGCGAGAAGGAAGGAGGAGGAGTCCATGGAAACCATGGGAGGGCAAATAAGGTAGAAGGAATGGTAATAGTAATATCCTCACATCTTCTGAAAGTCACCGAGAAGCAACCACACATTTGAAGAGCACAGGTGACAGGTTGCATTAGAAAGAAGAGCTAATCGCTGACATTTATGCCCTGGACAGTGCTGGCCACTCACTGGGCATCTCTTCAGCAATGTCATGGTATTTGTACTACATGCCATTTGCCTGTGGGACAGTGGCGATAGTGAATACATCTATCATGGGAATTCTGTTTGGGGGAAGAAAGAATCCCAGACAACATGACTGGGAAAACGTGACTTCTGTACCCCAAGATGATAAATGCTGATGTACTCCATGATGAAGTCCTTGTGGGTCAAGTGGGTGGGAACCATGGCCAAGAGCTCTCCACCTGCTTCCCCCGCACCTTTTATAACCCCACGCTGCCACTATAGGATGTTCACCAAGCTTTCCATTGCCCATAAGCGTGAGGGCCCACTTTTAAGATTTATTTATTTAGAAAAGGTCTTTCTATGAAGCTCAAGTTGTTCCTGGAAATCACTGTGCAGGCCAGTTTAGCTTGAGTTCATGGTGATCCTCCTGCCTCTGCCCTCCAAATACTGGTGTTGCCAGTATGTATCATCACATCTATCTCACCCAGGTTCTTGAGCAGACACTTGACTTTCTTGTACAAGGCTGTCTTCCTCCGCCCCCATCACCTTTCCTCTATCTGTAGTTTAAATGTCATTTCTGTTGAGCTGCCTGCCCTAACACAGCCCACCCACTACCACTGATCCCCAGTCCCCCTTCACTGTCTCTGTGGCCTGAAGTACTCCCGTCTCTTAGAACATGTTTCCTGTTGTAGGCCAGCCTTCCTCCATCTGTGAAATTGAATGTGAGAACAACCCTGTTGCTGACGGATCTCAAAGATGCAAACAAGCCCTTCACAGCTCACCTCAGATGTGACATTCCTCCCCATCAGCCTGCTCGGTGGCAGGAAGCCAGACCAAAGAGTCGAGACAAGAAGCATACCTGTTCCACTTCAGTTCTCTTTTATCTAATGGGACCCATTCCTTCCTCGGACCCTTGTCTTTAGCAGCTCATCCCCCTCAAAGCATGTACCCAGCTATCACTCTTTTCCTTCTCCTAGATTCTTGCCTGTTGGCTCACAGGCTTGTGCTTGCCCATGTCACCTGGGGCCTGAGGCATGCTGGTCCACCCTGTGGTTGACTTAGTCTCCTAGTTTGGGTATTCCTTAAATTGTCAACCGAAACTCTCACACTCGGGTGTCTACTAACAAGGCATGCCGACAGCAGCTTCGTAAGACAGAGGGAATGTTTCATGCACGGATGGCCTAGGCTTCAGTCACTTTGGGACCATCTATGTTAGTCAGGAAAAGAGGGAACCTGGAGGCTCTGGGATGTGCTACAGTTAGTGGTTTATTTGTCTGGCTTTTCTACAGGAGTAGGAATCGTTTAGAAGATTTTAGTTTGAGAATTTGAACACCCTGTCTGGTACATGGGAGGTGAATAATGACTATTTATAGAATCAGCTGCTGTTTGGATAATATGAAATCTACATTGTGGGCTCCATGAACCTCTAGCTCATGTTTTTGCTCATTTTGCTGTATCTTGTTTTACTCATCCTGTATAGAAGCAGGACCCATTAATTGCCTATAGCTTTTCAGCTAGGGGTGGGAATCCTATGAGAGTCCCCCCATCCATGTTGCCGTATCAATTATCTACTAACCATCTACTTAGCACTTAAAGCTCACCAGGCTTGGCGCTGGCACTGAGAGCTGCCAAGGACACACCCTTTTCCAGGAAGGGGGAGCTGGTGCTTGGCAAAGGAGTGAAATGTAGGTGTCGTAGGGGAGTCCAACGCCAAAGCAGATACATGGCAGATAAGGCCAGTCCTTCTTGGGTTCTGGGGGAAGGGTTTGGGGAAGAGATGACTGTTGAGCTTGTGTTTGAGATAGACACAGGAGACAGTGTCTGCTCTGAGGTCTGCATGTCTAGGATGTGCCGATTTTCTGATTATCACATGACATGTCTGATCTGTGTTCACTGCAGTACCAGGAGGCATGTCCCTGGACAGGATGACGCTTCCTCTCTTAGCAACCATCTCTTGCCTGTAGGTTTTTTTTTTCTTTTTTTTTTTTTTTAGCTAGGCATGGGTTCCTATGACATTTTTCCCATTCATGTTGCCATGCCAGCTGGTGTCACTGTGCAGGTCTTGTTTGGGTGGCCACACTGTTGGGTACAGCTCCATGTCGTATATAGAAAACACTATCTCGTGGCAGACAGCCTGGTTTTCTGGCTCTGACAATCCTTCCACTTCCTCTTCTATAATGTTCCCTGAGTATTAGAGGTTGTGTTATAGATATTCCAGCTGGGGCTGGGTGTCTGTCTTAGGGTTTCTATTGCTGTGAAGAGACACTCTGACTAAGGCAACTCTTATAAAGGAAACCATTTAATTGGGGGCTGGCTTACAGAGGTTTAGTCCATTGTCCTCATGGTGGAAATCACGGTGGCATGCAGGCAGATATGGTGCTAGAGAAGTAACGGAGAGTTCTACATCAAATCTGAAGGAAGCAGGAGGAAAGAGTGACGTTGGGCCTGGCTTGAGCATCTGAAACATCTAAGTCCAGTCTTAGTGGCACACTTCCTCCAACAAGACCACACCTACTCCAATAAGGCCACACCTACTCCAACAAGGCCACACCTACTCCAACAAGGCCACACCTACTCCAACAAGGCCACACCTACTCCAACAAGGCCACACCTACTCTAACAGTGCCACACCTCTTAATAGCGATACTCCCTATAAGCCTATGGGGGGCTATTTTTATTCAAACCACCACAGTACCTCTTGATAAATTCTTCTCTGCATTTTGAGAAGTGGTGAATTTCTGTGATGGTCTCTTTCAGCTGAGAAGCTGAGGCTTTTTGATATTCTACTGAAAAGACTGTCCACCCCAATGGTCTCTGCAAAATATCCTCTACCTCTGTACACCCTTGGGGTTTCCACTTTCTCTGACTTCTCATGTCACCCCAAAACCTAACTACACACCGGCCTTTCGACCACTGGACACCACTCTCACTTCTCAGTTGCTAAGTAGTGACAGGTCCTGCTGGTTGAGGTCAATAATTTTTCCAATTCATAAAATAAAAAAAAAATCAGACTCTCACAGACTATCCCTTGTGAGGGACTTATCAGGGGTCTAAACTCGGTGACCGTTCTTTTCCCTGTGCTCAGTGTAATCACTACAAGGAAGAGAGAGGCTACCTGACCCTCTGTGTTCCTCCACCACAGTCCTGTATGAATTATAGCATTTATCTTGGAATTAATTGATTCGTCAGTGGAAAAAGGACATTACAGTCCTATGTATTGACTGGTAAAGACGAAAAATAGTTCCCTCGATTCTAGGGTCCTGACTCCCTTCCCTCTAGAGTATCAAAATTGGGGTGGATGCTTCAAATGACAGTCAGGGTGTAGTGGGTAGCCATTCCAACCTTGATCTGGAAGTTCCAACCTCCACTGAGGCTTTGGTAACTGTCACGCCTACAAGGCGTGGCCGAGAGAGGACCCCGAAGACCAGAGATCTGGATGCGCGGGCTCTCTTGGTTCCTGGACCCTAGATGCTGGAGGTAGACCGAGCAGAGTTCTCCAGAGAACACCGCTGGACTGCGACACACCTTCCCCAGACCCTGCAACCCACCTATCCCTTCACTTGTAAGTTACGCCACTAAATAAAACTCCCTTTTAACTATGTGAAGTGGCCTTAATAATTTCGCCCATATCAGGGTGGTCTAGGTGTCAGTCAATGCTTGGTTTCGTCAAGAAACTGGATTCAGTTTCCAGCCTCAGCACTGTTGGCTGTGTAATTTGGCGGCAAACAGTTAATCCTTCTGTGTTTTTCTTCTTTCACTCAAAAATATTCAGCAAACAACTGGTGTTTTCAGAACACATAGAATAAAAACAATCAAAGCTTCCCTCCAGGACTCCCATTCTCTTCTGGATCTATATTTTCTATTCCTGGGGCTTGAAACCAGGGCCTTGAACATGACCATCAGACTCTCTACCACGGAGTTTGCTCAGAGTCCTTTTCTTCTGGATTTGACACATCAAAACAGGGATGGGCTTCTGAGTTGTTTGGAGGATAGGCCAAGTATTATGGGAACAAAGAGCCTGAGTTACTGGACAGAACATTGTCTTGGTTTCTGCTTGATATAAGAAAATACCTCGATGAAAGCAATTGAAGGGAGAAAGAGTTCCTTTTGGCTTATGATGCAAGGGTATAGTCCATCAGGAGAAGGAAGTCAGAGTGCAGGAGCTCGAAGCAGCTGATCTTGCATCCACAATCAGGAATCAGAAAGCAATGGATGCCTACATTTATCTTACCTTATCACAGTGCAGGGGATCGTGCCACCCATAGTGGGCAGTCCTTCCAACATCAGTTACCTTAAGATAATCCTCTTTGTACATGCCGAGATGCATTTTCTAGATTATTCTAAATCTCATTAAGTTGAAACATTAAGACAAAGCGTCAGAAATGTGATCACTTTAGTCAAAGAAACTGGGTTGGAATCTTGGTTCTGCGCTAGTTGAAGGAAGTGTTTATGATGAGCACACAATCTTGCCCTTTACTTTCCTCCTCTGTTATACAGAGAGAGGCATTCCTTTCCCCGTGAAGCATGACAGGACAGATCCTGTGATAATGTCTGTGGAGGCATTTTGTTAATAAGAAAACAGTATGTGGCTATCCGTCATTTCTTAGCTATTAGTCATTTAAAATGAAATGTAGGGCAATCTCTTGGCTGCGAAATTGAAATATATCTGAAATCAATAATCACTTGGAGGACAGCAGTGTTGGTGATGGATCAGGCACGTTAGAAAAAAAAAAACGGCAATCTCTGGTCTCAAGGATTGGGTGTTCATCAAGACAGACTTCTTGCAGAGCCAGCAGCTGCTGTCATTCCGTCTTTGTGATATGCCATCTCTGGATGACACTAGCTGCTGGGCTCCCTGTGTCCTTGAGGAACATATTATAGAAGAGAGAGGTGACAGGGAGCATGTGTCCAGCACCATGCCCACATGGACTACAGTGTGTGGCCCATGAGCAGAGCAGGAGGGCAGACTCCAGCTTCCCAGCACACAGCTCTGGCACTGCTGACAGAGAAACCCTGGCACTGCATTGGTCAAGCTGGACAGACTGACCTGTGTGTCAGCGTACCTCCACTCCGCTCTCACTCCTGTCAGCCTGAATAGTGATGGAGATGAGCTGGCTGCCAGATCTGCCTGCCTGCGTCTCTGGGAGTCTATGGGAAGATGGATTTAGAGGGAATAAGAGCGTAGGTGGTCCCGGGGAAGGCAGTGGCTATACCGGCTCTGGAGTGGAACAGCCCCATGATTAGAACCTGACTGTCCCTCTCCCAGCTGCTGAAGTTTGGAAAATCACCCTATGCTTTGTGTCTTACACTGCGGTCTTTTCATCTTTCCAACACGGAGATGATCAAACTTCCAGCCAGACTTGACACCAATCCTGGAAGAAGAAACAGGGGAGTAACTAGTGGGTGAAGTGTCTTTGGGGCATCCATAAAGACCTGAATTAGGATCACCAGGACCCCAGGTAAAAAGCCAGGCATAGTGGCGTGTCCCTGTGGCCTGAGCGCTAGGATGGAAGGGTATAACGGAGGCAAGCAGGTTCTCGAAGCTGCTTGCTCAGCCAGTCTAGCTGATCTAATGTGCTTCACGTTCACCAAGAGCCTGTCTTTAAAGATAAAGGTGAAAGGTGACGGGGATCTGACATCAGCCTCCAACCTCAACATATAGACAAGCACACAGACACCTACATGCACAGATATACGTTCTTGCAGTGACAAGTGCATGCAACACACAGACAACACACACAACACACACAACACACTCAGGACACACACATTCACACACATATACAAACTCACACACACTCACAATATACTCCCCCCACACACTCTCTCACACACTCATACTTTCACAACACACTCACACACCCCCATTCATATATAGTCTGTCTGTCTGTCTGTCTGTCTCTCTCATACACACACACACACATACACACACACACACACACACACACACACTCATGCACGTAAGAAATAGAGAAAGAAAAAAATGTAAAGAAAAGCCACCAGCATTAATATGCCCTCCACGGCAGGTGCTAGAAATAATCTAGTTTTCTTTTCATCTCTGAGATAGTAAGAATGAGACAATCATATAAAAAATTTAGACTTTCCACACTGACAAAATGCTCAAGTTCTCCAAAAATGGAATGTGATTATTTTTAATCAGCTGACTGGCATCCAAGATGACCTCATCATCTTAGGAACCTCCTTGAGATCCAGCTTTCAACGCTGCGAGCTGAAGAACACGGTGGCAGTGACCTTCCAGTGACCCCTGCAGAAATGACCACTCTGTCAGCTCTGTCTGGGGAGGAGTTGTGGGGCTCGAGAGAAAGACAAGGCATGGACATGTGTTTGGCTTGTCTTCTTCTGGAGTTGATGTTCAATTGACATCTTTGTAGTGCACTAGTGAATTCTTTGTCCCTTAAGAGGTAAAAGGAGTCTCATAGTTCTCCAAAGGCTTGGCCTCTATCCCACATACGCCTTTTTTATTTTGCTGTCTGACCTTGCATTTTTCTGTAAGATTTCTTATTCCTAGCCGCAGGAACTGCAATAGCCCGTTCACCTCCATTGGACTCTCTAGGGTGTTGTTAGTGAGCGAGTATTCTGTGTGTCCACCAGTGCCCGCAAGTGCCTCATTTTCCCAGACTGAGTAGCGACCCACTTCTGTTGAATAGGGAGCCCCCCTTGGCAGCAAAGTCTTAAGTCAGAGCTGGAGAAATGGAAGCAAGGCTAGTGAATTTACTAACTTCTCAGTTGTAGCTCTGGAGTAGGGAAGAGGAAATGGAGGTTCTAGTTTATACATCTGGGATGCCTTTGATTACTGGGAGCTTGTGGATGAAGGGGGACCTGGAGGCATTTGAGGGACACATCTTAACTACAAGGGACCCTCAGGATCAGGGGCTAGGTAGGTGGACTCACTCCACCTGGGTGATGGGGAATTAATCAGGACAGCAGTTGGAAAATTAGGCATGGGCTTAAGAAACAATGATTCATGGTTCTAGAATCTTCTTTGTCTAGAGGAATGGGATGTGTGGGTAATAGGCTCTTTCATATTTCTGATGCTGGGAAGGATGTGTCTGGTAATAGGCAGGCTTACAGATGGCGTGTGTTCTCTGGGGAGAGAAGGCTTTTGGCTCTGAGGTAAAGCCCTCATCCCTCTGCCCCACACTTGAAACTGACCTCCGGCTTTCATTTTTCACTCTGGTTCTTTGGTTCTTTTGCAGTCCAACATTGAAATGAAAGCACATGTTCCTTGGAGGATTTATCTAATCTGGTCACAAATAGCAGACGACCAGCTTCCCAGCTTCCGTGCATGTGCTTAGATAGACCTGGTGATCATAGCCTGTAAAGCCCTCTGATGCCCAGCTCAGGGACTCGGGCAAAAATAGCAAGTGAGGTCAGTCCTCCGAGGACGACTGGAGCGCTTGCCATCGAAAGGGAAGGAATCAAACCACCCTTTAACTATAAGGCTAAGAAACACTGTAGTTATCCATTCCTCGGCTCTTTCTGTGGGGAACCACTCAATCTTTGCTTTGTCCCTAAGCAAGTTCTGGCTGTCCACGGGAGCCAGATGTCAAGGAAAAATGAGCTGCAACTCTGGCCAGAACAGATTTGCTGTACAAGTCATGACTCAGGCTTCAGTGCCTGCTCAGTCCTTCTCTGGTCTTGTGTTTTGTGAAATACTTACATATAAAGTGTCATCCATGTTTATTTTTGTTACATTTATGTACTTGGCACGTGTGTGTGTCTGTGTGCATGTGGGGGAGCACATGCATGTGCACACATGTCACAGGGTGCTTGTGGAGGTCAGAGGACAACTTAGAGGAGTCAGGGACAGAACTCAGGGAATCATCGACTCAGGTCATCAGCCTTAGCATCAAGTGCCTTAACCTGCTGAACCACCTTGCTGGTCCCCACCCACATTTTATAAGCTTCAGTTCCTGAACAATCTGAATCTGAGTCTGTCCCCTGGTCCTTTAATCCTGTAGGAGCCATGTTCATGCTCATGTAATCAAATGGATTCCTGGGCATATCTAGGATTATGTTAGAGCAGATGCTGGTAGGGTACAGGGGGAGCCAAAGTAGAGAAAGCCTTCCATGTATCTAGAGCTGAGTGTTGGTTCTGTTCTGTGTCTACCCTACTTGGGTAGACTGACTCAATGCTGCACCAAGACTTTGCATCACACTGTATCTTAAAGACAGAGACCTCCACACAACCCTCCTTGACCTTCACAGGGTCACCCTTGACTCTACAAGATGAATCCTCACCTCCACGAGACTACCCTTGAGTTCCATAGAACTACCCTCGATTTCTCCAAGACGTTCTTTGACCTTTGTATGGCTGCTTATAATCAAATGGCAGCTATGCTTCAAAGTTTCCAGACCTCTCCCATGCTAACCATCACCCTGTCATGTTCCAGTACCAGGCCTCCCCCATGCTAACCATCACCCTGTCATGTTCCAATGCCAGGCCTCCTCCATGCTAACCATCACACTGTCATGTTCCACACCAGGCCTCTCCCATGCTAACCATCACCCTCCCATGTTCCACACCAGGCCTCCTCCATGCTAACCATCACACTCTCATGTTCCAATGCCAGGCCTCTTCCATGCTAACCATCACAGTCTGAGGGTACATTGCCAGGCCTCTTCCATGCTAACCATCATACTCTGAGAGTACATTGCCAGGCCTCTTCCATGCTAACCATCACACTCTCAGGCTCCATCATTACCTATAACAATTCACTCAGCATGGCACTTTAACAAATACTTACCATGTGACTATGGGCTCCCGAAGGGCACAGTCTGCATGGTCCTTGTGTAAAGAGGACACCTCCCCCAGTACTACCCTCTGGCCAGTAGAGAGGTCTTCCTTCTCCCTCAGTTCTTCCAACAAGTGTGAGTCTGTGAATTCAGTAGAGGAAAGAGCTGGGCTTCTTGAATTGGGATTTTGGTCTCTGAATGACACTCCCAAACTCCTAGGATCTACTTGCTATGATGCCTCCCTGATCAAATGTTAGAGTTGATAAAAAAAAATGGAGGTGGCTTAAAAACCGAATCTTCAATATAGTGCCCCTGATCCCACTGAGCCCTCTACTCAGCCCTAAGTTAACCAGTTCTACTTGGCTTGGTGACATCTTCCACAACTCTAAAGAGAAGGGGGCCCTGTGCTGTCTTCTTTATTGTCTTTCTCTAGTGCAAACTCCAGAGATGGGAAAGTTGATGTTGGGCGCCATTTGTTGTTTGAATCTTAAACAGTGTTATAGTAAAAAACAAAAACAAAAAACCCAGAGCCAGATATCAGGGTGAAAGCTGAAAGATCAGAGAAGCAGAACAGCCAGCCACTAGTTCTTACCTCTATGAAATCCTCAGCCCAAAGAGTGAGTTCCTGTTTCCTCACACCTTATATACCTTTCTCTGCCCAGATATCACTTCCTTGGGATTAAAGGCATGTATGTTTCCCAGTACTAGGATTAAAGGTGTATGCCACCACTGCCTGTCTCTTTTTCTAGCATGGCCTTGAACTCACAGGGATCCAGATGGATCTCTGCCCCCCAGTGATATGATTAAGGGTGTGTGCCACCACTGTCTGGCTTCTACGTCTAATCTAGTGGCTGGCTCTGTCCTCTGATCCTCAGGTAAGTTTATTAGGGTACACAACACATCACCACAGTCTTTCTCTAACACAAGGTCCAGAGATGGGAAAGTAGATCATTCCATTCTGATGTGCTGTGTTCTCTCTCCTTGTCTCCTTCCTATTGTTGCGGGGTTCCAGGTTTAGCTTCCATTCCCCATCTCCTGTTCTCATTTCCTCAAGAAGTGTCTATCCCTCTGCAGTCTGAGGGGGATGGCAAAGGTGGCCCATGATTGATGGATCGCCTCCTCATTCACCGGACTCAACTACTCAGATACCTCCTGGCTCTGTTCTCCATATGTGAGGCACCTCTTCTATTCTTTCCTTCTTTTTGAAACTAAATTTGAAATTCTGAGATGGCTGTAGATTTGCATGCACCTATAGGAAATAATACCACAATCTCATGGTGTACCCTTTACCCATCTCCTCCAACGTGACATCTTAGAAAGCTTCATGATAACATCACAACTAGGGTATTGACATTGATACAGTCCAATACAGAATAGTTCCATCACTACAGCATGTCTTACTGTCCGATTCTGTTTCCTGTTGCCATGGAAACGCCTGGAAGGCTCTAAGAACAGAAGTTCATTTAGTCCAGTGGTTCTCGACCGTCCTAATGCTGAGACCCTTTAATACAGTTCCCGTGTTGTGGTGACCCCCAATCATAAAATTATTACGTTGCTACTTCGTAACTGTGATTTTGTTACTGTAATGAATAGTAATGTAAATATCTGATATGCTGGATATCTGATACGTGACCTCCATGGGGGTTGTGACCCACAGTTTGAGAACCATTGATTTAGTCCATGGTTCTGGAGGCTAGAAGTCCAAGAGTGTGGATCTGTCCCACCCTTTGAGGGCTTCTTCGCTGTGTCATCATGTCCCAGAAGGTGTGGTGAAGCGAGGCTAGAGTGCGTACTTGATTTTATGAAGCCACGAATGCCATGAGGGCTCCCGCTCTGAGGCCCTCAACCCTAATCACTCCTGGAGTCCCAAGCTCCAAATGCCACTGAAAGTAAATTTGGGCAGTACATCTCTAACACGTGGAGTTTCAGGCACTAAACATCCTTCCCTTTGCTTAGCCCCTGGTAATTCTTAATTTATTCTCCCCCTCTGATGAGAAAGTTGCCTTAAACACTGGAGCTGTTTTGTGTGAACATGTCTTTATTGCTGTAGGATGAAGAAAGTATGGCTTCTGTATGACATTCCAGTGTCTCCTCTGGAAGGTGGCTTGTCTTAAGCAAGCATGACCAATGGTAGGACTCAGAAAAATACAAGTGCAGCAGTCATTTAGAACACTGCCCAGTAAGACATTCAGGAATGTGAATTCCTGTTGCATTCATTTGCCTGTATTAGAAAACATGAGAATGGTAGTTTACAACTGTGTACAATAAAAATACTATGTAAGAATAATTACAGAAAAATCATTTTGCATCTGATGCTAAATTTTAAGCCCACAGAGGCAGCAATGGGTTCAGCATCTCTGGAGAAAGTGAATCTGGGGTGTAGGAAAGGTTGTATTTGCCACATGTTGAAGGGAGGATGGTGCCCACTGCATTACCTGGGTGGCATTCAGAGTGTAGGGAGAGCAGAGGGGAGGGCACAGAGAGCTTTACCCTTTTAGAGCTCTGCCCACTAATGTCTGTCTGTCTGTTTTTTCCATCCATCCATCCATCCATCCATCCATCCATCCATCCATCCATCCAATACCTGTCATCCAGCTATCTATCTATCTATCTATCTATCTATCTATCTATCTATCTATCAATTATCTATCTATCTAAAATCTATCTGTATCATCTGTCTATATCATCTATCATCTGTCTGTCTATCATCTATAATATATACATATACACATACATATATATGTGTATATATATATACATATAAATATTAACCTACATCATCCCACCCTCTCTTCTTCCTTCATTGCAGCTGCTTCTTGTTCTTTGTTGTTCTTGCTCCCCCTCCTCCTCTTCTCCTTCACCGTCAACCATTTCCATCTCTATTTTTCCCCCAGGCACAGAGAAGTTGGCTCCAGCCACTAAGTACCTACTAACTACTGGCACAAGGTCTGTGCTGAGGAACAGAAAGAGCAGCCCCAAAGTAAGAGTGATGTCCTCTCTGGAAATGTTCCTTTCTGTGTCTGTGATGGCCTTCTCCTCCCTCCTCTCTCTCTCTGTCTTTCTCTGTTTGTCTCTCTGTGTTTCTGTCTCTCTAATTGAAAATGATATTTTCCCTACAGTATATTCTGATTATGGTTTCCCCCTTTGTTTCCTCCCAGATATCTCCCACCTCCTTGCCCATCTAACTCCACACCTTCTTTCTCTCTCTTTAGACAACAAAAAACCTAATAGAAAAAGAAGAGTGAAACAAAGCAAACAGTAATTAAGAGTGTACGCTGCTCTTGCAGGGGACCCAAGTTCTGTTCTAAGCACACACATTGGGCAGGTCACGATCTACTGTAACAATAGCCCCAGGGATCCAATGCCCTCTTCTGGCCTCTGTTGGCACTCACAAGCATGTAAAACACACACACACACACACACACACACACACACACACACACACAATTTTAAAAACTCTTTCAAACATAAAAGGCAAAAGTTAGGTGCTCATTGTCAGATCCTATATCGAACCATGCTATGTGCAGGCTCTTGGCTCTATAGGGCTTGAGTTTGGGAGAGGATGAATCTGGATGGGGGGGGAGGTAGAAAGGACTCTCATTAGAAGAGAGATGGGGATCACATACAAGGCAAAGGAAGTACACAAAATCCAGGCAGCCACCAGCTTGTAAGAGACAGAGAGGATAACCTAGAATTGAATTCTGGAAGAGTTGGTCAGCAAGACAGGAGGGAAAGATTAAACACTGGTTCTTTGGAGTAGGATGGTTCTCAAATGTTAGTGTCTATCACATAGTGAGTATGAACTTCTCTGGACAGCTGGCTTTCCTGGAGCAAGTGAGCCATGTATTTCTGTCAGCAGAAGGCCAGTTTCCTCTTTTATTACCAGCATGATTCTCTCTCTGGCTGGTGTATCTGACACAGTGATAACTGTATACAAATACAGCCAGGACACTGATGTTACTAAGGTGAACACTGTTCAACTGGGCTTTGTGTGAAAGCCTTGGACCCTTATAAGTTGATAGAAACTGTGGGTATTTGTTGGACAGCAGCCAGTACTTCAGAACAACCCATAAGCAAATGAAATGAAAGAATTCCACCTGCGTTTTGTCAGAGCGTCTTGAAATTATCTCTAATTAGCAGCAATCACTCTTCTCTTTTGAGAATGTGTATTCCTGGCTTACTTAGCAAAGCCGGTTTCTCCTCTGTGAAAGAGTCATTGAAATGCCAGCCATGTGCTGGATATCTCTGCCTCCTTTTCTGAAAGGGACCTGTCAGTCCCTGGGTGACCCTGTGCTAATGAGGCTCTGGATGGTGAGTCATCTTCTAGCCAAGCAAAAGATGTTATCAGTTTCATTAGAGCCCCGCCAGTCACCTCGGCCTGGCCCTTAGCAGCCACAGGAAGGCCATTAGATGAACGACATGGACATGACACTCTCACCAGCCCACCCCACTTGAACCATCTCTCATTTAGTATTTGCAAACAAGCCAGGCATTCGCTATGAAAATACATCCTTCTGCATGCAAACATGCTCTCATCCGTTGCACAGGAAACCAGAGCGTTGCATGCTCGCTTGCTCGAGTGGAGCTACCACCGGAACAGATGTCTCTGCAAAGACTATTTTAGAATGACCCCAACTGAGTTCTCTTTTTCTGCAGAGAAATAATAGCCACTGTTTTAATGATTCCTTCCAGCTTGGAACTCTGCTAGGAGGGATCTCATTCATTTCCAGCCAGATTGTTGGCTGCAGGACCACAGCCCCAGGCAGGCTGTAGGTTGCTTGTTTGGATACGTTCTCACTGATGGGGCTGCTCCTGTGTCTTTGCCCAACTGGCAGCCTGAACAGTGTGGACACATGTGGGGAGCAGCATGTGTCTCCTTTGCCAATCACTCCGATGAGGCTCAGCATCTCTCTTTCTTCAGGCAGCCAAGGCAGCTTTCTGTTGGACCACACAGATCCCAGAACCACAGCATCTAAGATCCAAGGCAGAATTCTTCAGCTGCTTGAAGAAGTATTGTCTCCCTCTCTGGCTCCCTGGAGCTTGCAGCTATAGATGTTTGGAGTGATGGCCCAACCCACATTGACTAGCTTGTTCTTCACTAGTCTCTACAGGGGACAATGTAGAGGGAGGACCACATATTGGTTCTGTAGACAGGCATGCAAGAGGCATAAGGCTGGAGATGTAAGTTAGTTAAGGAGCTGGACTCATCTGGTTTAAAGATGGACTCTGTGTTTCCCAGAGAGTTCTTTCTTGCCCTCATGTTTATCACTGACTTGTCTTGGGCTGAATGGCATGACAAGACAATGGGTCAAGTGATTTCCTTTGCAATTTGCATGCTAACACTGGTTTGTTTATGGAGAACATTCTTTCCTTTAGACATCTTTCTCTCCAGAAAGGGTAAAAGTCCTATCTAGGCCCTTCAGTCTTGAAGATAGGGCTTGTTACAGGTTGTGTGGCCTTCTGTAGAGTGCAAATGACATACGAAGAATGTGGATTCTGAAAATGCATGTGATGTGGCGTTGCCTCTAACTAGTCACATGGATTCAGGCCTGTCACTTGGGTTCCTCCTGCATGGGCATTCATCTGCAAAATGGAGAAAACCACTGTCTACTTTGAAAGATGAGTTCTCCAAGGGCCTGCCTGTGCTTCCTGGAAACATTGTCAGAGGTCTGGAGCAGAGCAAAGGGTGAATCCTAATGCCCACTGTGTGTGGGGACCTGTGACCCTTCAGGGATGGCTGGTCAGCAGAGCCTGGTTCTGGTTAGACGTGGAAGCTAGAATAATGAAACAGCAATGAATGCAGAGGCACCCACTGTGTGCTCTTCTGAGACTCAGTGATGGACGCAGAGGTACCCACTGTGTGCTTTTCTGAGACTCAGTGATGGATGCAGAGGTGCCCACTGTGTGCTCTTCTGAGACTCAGTGATGGATGCAGAGGCACCCACTGTGTGCTCTTCTGAGACTCAGTGATGGATGCAGAGGCACCCACTGTGTGCTCTTCTGAGACTCAGTGATGGATGCAGAGGTGCCCACTGTGTGATCTTCTGAGACTCATTGATGGATGCAAAGGTGCCCACTGTGTGCTCTTCTGAGACTTAGTGATGGTTGCTGAGGCACCCACTGTGTGCTCTACTGAGACTCAGTGATGGACGCAGAGGTACTCACTGTGTGCTCTTCTCAGAATTAATGATGGACACAGAGGCACCCACTGTATGCTCCTCTCAGATTACACTAGCTTTTTCCATGTCCATAGCAATCGTATGAAGCTATTCCTGTTATCTGAACTTAGGTACAAACAAACAACATCCGCACTAAATAACCACATAGCCAGAAAGCAGTAGAGTCACCATCAAATGCAGGCAGCTGCCACCAGAAACCAGGTTCCGAATGAGCACACCGAGCTGCATTCTTGCTCCAAATTATATCTCCTAAATAACACCAGGCTCCTCTTTTCATTGTCACACACATTGCATTCAAGGGTGAGACCCAACTTCTTACAGTCAGGTCTTGACTGCTCAGCTGGCTGCTCAGGACATTGAGTGTGCCCTGACCTCTGACCTCTGTTTTGGCGTGTAATTTGGGAATGCATGCCTTGCTGCTACAGGCACAGGTGGCCCTGTACTTCCCTTAGGATGGGTCCTGAAGGGTGAGATTAAGAAACAAGTGCTGGATAAAATGGATTGACACACGGTTCTGCTCCCCCACCCCACCCCACCCCACTGCAACACTATGCAAAGGTTTCATCTCCACATAGTGCACAGAGTGGTAATTATAAGATCAGATGTGAAATAGAAAAGGAGCCCCACCTGCAAACGTCAAATCAAGCATGTAAGGAAGTGCTGTGAAGCCACTTAACCTTCTGCCTGGTGTCCGTTCTGCTATGCACATTTCTAAGATGTATAGTTGACTGTCTTCCGTCATGAAATTCTTGTCAAGTTTAGGAGTTAAAAGGGAAATAGTGTAAATTTTACTCAGATGACATTTGACTTTCTGCTTCCATCTTTCTCCAGATCTTAGGATCTGAATTTAGTCATTAACTGAGTCACGAGGGCGCTAGAACTATAAGTGTGTGTGTGTGTGTGTGTGTGTGTTTGTGCCTGTGTGTGTGATTGTATGAATGTGTATTTGGGTATATATGTGTGTGTGTGTGTGTGTGAGAGAGAGAGAGAGAGAGAGAGAGAGAGAGAGAGAGAGAGTGAGTTTGTGTGTGTGTGTGTGTGAGAGAGAGAGAGAGAGAGAGAGTTTGTGTGTGTGTGTGTACGTGTGCGCACTAGAACAAAGGGACATGTCATCCTTCAGCAGGAAGAGGTGTGTCTTATCCTTCAGCAGGAGGAAAGGGGCGTGTCTTATCTTCAGCAGAGGAAAGGGGGTGTGTCTTATCCTTTCTTAGGAGGAAGGTAAAACCTCAGGCATTGGGCAGATGTGGATGAGGAGAGCAGTGCTTTGAACAGGAAATGTCCCTTATAAGAGGGTGGCACTGTTTGGGAAGGTGATGGGGCCTTTAGGAGACGGAGCTTCACAGGAAGAAGAGTTCACTAGGGGGTGGGTCTTAAGCTTTGGTAATCTGGCCCCACATCCTGTCTCTTGGCTTCTTGTTCCACCAAGATTTGAGGTGGGGAGTCCCACATGCATACTCCTGCTATCAGGTTGCCATGCCCTTTTCCTTCACAATGGACTGTGTCTTCTCAAATTGTAAGACAAACAGAAACAAAAGAAAACAACGATAAAAACACCCGCAACAACAACAACAAAAAAACAAAAACCAAACAAAAATCAACCAACCAACCAACAACCGAAGCCCGTCCTCTCTTAAGCTGGTCTTTTCATATATTTGTTTGGAGCAATGAGAAGAGTAACAAACGCAGAGGAATTAGAACAGGAAAGAGACGTCAGCAGCGGGGCAGCAGAGGTCAATGGACTGCGAGCATGAGCAGCTGGAGGGTAAAGAGGTCCCATGACGAAGTCACAAGGAGCCACCGTGCATGTAAACCCAGGGGGATTCAATCCAAACATGAGTCTGATCCTGCTCTTTGCTCTCAGTGTCTCACTCCCCTAGCTTCCTCTGTAGACAAGGACGGATTAACTAGAGTTGTGTGTTCAAGAATATGTCAGCAGGAGGACCCTGGGGGAGAAGAGGAAGAAACTCATACTATGACTTCCATTAGAACTGACCATCTCATCAGATGAACAGAACTACATTCTACCTTTAGGAGAAGCATGTGGCTCACATTCCACCAATTACCTGATTGGAGCTAAAATAGTGGTCAGCTATTTGGGGGATTCTGTGATCCTCTCCCCACTCTACACCTTCTGTGTCCTTGGTACCGTTAGGCATATATTGCTCTGCACAATCTGCTTCTCTCTTGCTGATGTCACTCGCTGCATTGGCTTCCTTACTTTTTCTCCTGGTTCTTCACTTTCTCTTTAGGCCACCATGTAGCTGGAGTTTTCTCCAGTCCTGCCTGGTCCACAGTCAGGACAAATCTCTCTCACCTGCCAGTCCCACAGCCACTTTGACCCAACCGAGTAAACACACAGAGACTTACATTGTTTAAATTGTTTGGCCTAATGGCTCAGGCTTCTAGCTATCTAGTTCTTACATCTTAAATTAATCCATTTCTATAAATATATACCTTGCCACGTGGCTCGTGGCTTACCGGCATCTTCACATGCTGCTTGTCCTGGCGGCGGCTGGCAGTGTCTCCTTCCACCTTCCTGTTCTTTTCTCCTCTCTGTTAGTCCCGCCTATACTTCCTGCCTGGCCACTGGCCAATCAGTGTTTTATTTATTGACCAATCAGAGCATTTGACATACAGACCATCCCACAGCACCACCATCCTTCTCTCCATAGCTACCCAAGCCAGGTCCCAAGCTGTCTACTCTTGTGAGTACTGTAATCTCCAAGTGTGGCCTTTAGGTGGCCTGTGAGCAAATGAACTGTTTGGGGGTAGCTTTGTTTGGATTCTGTGAGTGCTTGGAGATGAGGGGAGCCACCTGTTGAGAAGAGGAAAATAGCAGAGTCGCCCTCTTTTTTCTGGGATCTAGCCACACCAGCAGAGGAGCTGTCTCGTTAATCCTATAGTGTGAGAGGGTGAACCCTCATGGATCTGGACCCCTTTCACAGCCTTGCTTACTACAGGGTGTTGGTCAATGCTCTTGGTGAGTTGCTCCAGTGACCCACAGACCTCTCTACATGGAAACGACAAAGAGAGAATTAGTATGCTGTTGTGAACACCAAGGTATTAGGTGACATATCAAAATGAGGATTCTGCGTAATTGTCATGGCCTTACAAAAACTGAGCACACAGAAACGTTGATAACATAAAACATTAAAATGTTGTTCATTGTTTCCTGGAATAGTCAGTGCAAGACCCACCAAGATTCTGCTGGAAGCAAGTCTTCAGGAGGTCTTGGCAGGGAGGCTGGAAGTTCTGGCATGAGGAGACACAGCTTGGCGCATTTTCCTATATTAACTTGGGGAACTTGCCCGTGTCTGTTTCCTTATCCGAGAAATTAAGGTTCTCTGTTTTGCGGCTCATGTGAGCCTTAAGAGAAGTCAATGCAAATATCAAGGTCATCTTCAATGGCCTCCTATTTACTGGGGACATGTCTGTCAAACTCTCCCATCCTCAGCTGCTTGGTGGGGTGGATAAAACAGCAAAATTTCTCAATTTAGCGCTCCTGAATCATCTTCCAAACTAGAATTCAGTTGGCCCCCATTTTCCGTTTTGTCCAGATCATTTGGAGTAGTCTTCAGTATGCTGTGGATTCGACTGCCACCTAGGAATTCTGCATGAGCCATTCTCCAGGTTGTCTAAGGTCATAACAGACTGCTGTCCATTTCCAGAATAAGTTAAAAATCAATGGGATTTTGAAATTAGCCCATTCATTCCACCATTTATGAACAGATACTATATTATATAGTTATGGTGACCAGTGCATGTCGGGTACTGTTTTAGGCAGTTGGAATCTATTGATGAAAAAAAAAAGGGGGGGATTTTTTTTTTCTTGAGAACTCTGAACAACATATGCAGTTGAGTTCTGTGTTGGATGTATCATATCAGGAAGAACATGTAGACCTAGGTGAGGCAAAACAGGAATGGGAATGAATGGTGGAAGAGAGGCAAAATGTTATGGAAGTTGAATATCATGCTTGGGGTAGTATGGGAGGTCTGCTTTAAATGGTCTTGAGGGAAGCCAAGGAATCAGTACACGAACTCTTGAGAAAAACATTTCCCATAGAAGAACAGCAGAGCAAAGGCCTTGGGACAGGCGCATGTCTGTCCTGTTGGGGTGACAGCAAGAGCACTCATGCAGCTGCAGCAAGCTGACTGTGCTGTCACTCTAGAGGGTACTCTCTTCCTCTCTGGAGGTTTTCGGGAGCTCTGGGCCTCATGCAGAGTCCGATCATGCAACATATTTATGGGGACCCTTCCCATCCTCCGACTCATGTTAATAAACATTGTCTAGAGTTGTTCAGAACGAGTTGCTGGTCCATGTGACATCAGGGCCTGTTTTTTTCATTTCCTATTTGGGCAAGATCATTTCTGTGCCTCTAATGCTAGTTTGTAGTTTCAAGTAGATTCTGAGTCAGAGCCAGGGAGAATGTGGGCTCTTTTCCCCAGGGAAGCCACAGCCATCTTTCTTCCTTACGTTTTTTTTCCTTTCTCTTCCTTCCTTCCTTCCTTCCTTCCTTCCTTCCTTCCTTCCTTCCTTCCTTCCTTCCTTCCTTTCTCCCTCCCTCCCTCCCTCCCTCC